>JAUEJJ010000046.1:11909576-11933131 GCA_032164275.1 Synergus coniferae
CTTAAAATTTTCTAAAATTTCTTGAATTTTTTGTTTGGTTTTTGACAAGGAACTTATATTATATTTACAAGCTGTATGATGATCCTTAGGATCACTCTTTATATACAGGTATATATAAACTCATAAAAAATGAAGACGTGCAGTTTTGCTTTATCCAATAAATATATTTTTTATAAATGTTAACGCACACAGTACAACTCTATCAGGGAAACGTTTCGCAATTCATGTTGCTTTGATAATATTTTATATAGAGCTCTTACAAATATAATTAAACTTCTATTAGTTTTATTACATACTTCGTTATAATTACACACTATTTTTATTGGTCTAAGATTGACTGTGTCGATTATAGCGCATGCTGATATTTTTGATAATTTTTTTAAAGTTTAAAACCTGATATAGTATTTTTTATTTTAAACACAAATCTAATCAAGACTTGAGATAAACTGCACAAATAATGTACAATATTATACACTTTAGAAACCATTTGTATTATTAACAAATAGTTTTCGCATTACTGAGAGAAATGTATTTTTTAATAAATCTTCTTGTCACTTAAACTCAACTTTTCCATTAATTAGAAGTAGAATAATTTTTTTTTGTGGCAGATTACATTCTTCTATTTTCAAATTTATTAATTTACATATTTAACTTAAGCAGACATTCGAACGTGAGACAAAAATATTTTATGAATAAGGGCATTGGATCCAAGTTCTATCTCCAAAATTCAAATTATTTATTTTACTTAACAAACATTGTAATTAGATATTTTTTCCGCTCTGTAGCGTTATTCACTTTTTAAATAGAATTATGCATACAGAGCGAAAAAATATCTAATTACAATGTTTGTTAAGTAAAATAAATAATTTTAATTTTGGAGATAGAACTTGGATCCAATGCCCTTAAGACAAACTTTATTTTTCTTATTTTTAAAAAATTGCCAATTCAATTATTCCAAATAGTCATGATTCTAGCTAGTCAGATTTGAAATAGCTAAATGAAGCCTGCCCGGTGGCGGTCGATGAAGGGGGGCAAGAAAAACTGGCGCGTTTTCTGCAACTGGATCTAAAAAAATATATTCACACATTTAATTTGAGTTGCATTCAATTTCTATAAATTAAATTTAATTTTCATGTAATTATAGAATGAGCATTTTTAAAGTAATCTTACAAGCATTTCTTGCATTAACCAACGTGAAAACCGGGTAAAGAAAAGAAATATTTTGCATTCTTCTCCATTGATCAGTTTCTTCCGGGTTTGGTAAATGGTTCTTAGGAAAAAAGATTAGATTAGCGAATATACAATTTTACTAGATTAAAAATCATACAAGGAAGGGAATTTTTTAAATTATTCGTCTACTCAGATGAATTTTTTTTTCTTCACAAATTCTCACTAAAAAAATTGTTTTATTTACAGCAATTTGTTTGTTACAACAAAAAGCATGTGAAATGTTTTTGCAAACAATATTTTTAATTATTGATGAGAAATATTTGATGAAAGAAAAATTTGTCTGAGTAGACGTCTGAAATTTCAACCTAATAAGGAAATTTTAATGAAAATAATTAAAGCTTTACTAACATTTTGCACATTTGATGCTTCTGAACGTGAATCCAATCGTAGTTGTTCTGGAGCTTCATTAATTAGCTCATTAAATCGAGCCGCAACTTGTTTCCACTTCATGAGGTCAGCTGGCTAAAAAATATAAACGTTAATATATTTAAATAAAAATAGATAATAAAGATATTAATGTTTTTGACTTATATTGAATTTTTAGAAAAAAAGAAAAAAAGTTTTACAGTGGCCTGGATGCAAACATCCCGATTTCGGATTCGAAATTAAATCGAAATGATTTTTTTTCTCGTTTTTGAAAAATTCGAAAAAGTCTCGTATAATATTTCATTTTGTAGTATATGTAAAATTCGACCGTAAGATTGAAGAAAACAGGAAGTAGGGCAATAGGCAGAGGAGATCCGTGTAATTCTGAGCATTCTGAAGGTGGAGCCGATAAAGTTAGGTGCCTCAAAAGACCTAAAATATCAGCTAAAAGCTCTCCATGACGTCCACTAATATCTTGACGAATTAATCCCAAAGCATCACGCGCAACTTCCTGTGCTTCGACTCCAGGATTGTCAGCTGTGCAAATAATAAAATTATTATGTAAAATGTTTTCAATATTTTTCTAAATAATTTTTAAGGGCCATGGATCCAAGTTCTACTCTCAAAATTCGAATTCTTTAGTTTATTTAACAAATATTATAAATAGATATTTTTTTGGTTTGTCTGGTTATTTACTTTTTGAATACAATTATGTTTAGAGAAGAAATATCTAATTTAAATACTTTTTGCGTACACAGAGCGAAAAGATATCAAATGCAAATAATTGTTGAGTAATATTGTATGAGGAAATCGAATTTTTAAATTCGAACTTGGTTTCAATAGCCTTAAAATGTCTTTTTTTTTCAATTTTTGAAAAAATTTTTGAAAAGTTTGAAAATCAGTGAATGATGAAACAATTAAACTTACCAAGAATAAGTTCCTGTACTCTAAGGGGGATAACTGGTTTTTTCAAATAAGTTAAGTAGAGACGTAAAGCTGCAGCAGATTCTAGGACAGTATCGGTGTCATTATCAAAATGTGTTTTCTCCCCTTTCTTCAATGCTAGCAAAATTCTTTTTCTCAAATTTTGCCGGCCTGATCGCCGAAATAATCCCTCCTCGCGAGCATCTGAAATACAAAGAAATAGATTTTAGAGGAAGAGACAAAAGTGGTCTTGTACTTAACTTGATCAAGTTAAATAAAAAAAATGTTCTACCAATAGAATGTTTATTTTGAGAATTTAAAAATATTTCTAATAAATTCCATGAAAATTAGGAAAAATGTAAACTCAAGATTCGCTCAATTTTTTTTAAGTACATAAAAGAACTTACGCTCTTTTAAAAAAGCGATGATATCCTTCACGCATTCCAATGATTTTTTTGAAATTATCTCATTTCCTGACTCGTTCCTATCACTGATTGCAATAAAATATAATTTTTTCTAGACGAACGTATGGACTTCAACTGAAATATTAAAATACCTTTTTGAATTTTGAATACCCATTACTTTCTCTGAATTCTGAAGTATTTTTGAAAAACATTTATTATTTTCATCCGAAAATTGGTGTTTCATAAATTTGAGGAATAATAAAAAACGGAACAATTTCTCCTAGTTTGTAATTGGAGGTTGATTTTGAACTATGAAATTTGACAATTCTATAGTAACCCCATGTCTTTTGTTACTATTTATTCGCTTGCGATGCGCGCATATTAAGTTTTTCGACCAAAACATTTTTAGGGCAAATTCAAAATTTCTAAAAATACCACAAAATTAAAAAAAAAATCATAATAATCTTTTGAACTTCCTTAAGATTCCACGACGAACTTTAAAATCCTTTTAAACTCATCGAATTTATTGGAAATATTTTTAAATTCGGAAAATAAAATTAAATCCCTTGATATGACAATAATAACATATTTTGGATAAATTTTAGACTGACAAGTTTTTATAAACTTTTAATTTATATAATAGATTTGGAAGGTAATATTACCTGGAATAATAGAACATACGATAAATCTATGTATATATAGTATATACATGAGTAAGAATTTATCTATCTAATCAGAAATTGAATGATACAAACTTGCAATTTGTTAGCAATTAATAATAATGAGCTCATGTTGTAAAAAGTCTTCTGATAAAAGTATATGTAACAATAATCGAATTGCTAATTTTTCATGTTATGTTTACACTAGTAATAACAGATGTTAAGTTATAAATAAAACGAAATGAATTCATAATTTATTTTTTCAGGCAAAATACATTCTCCAATGTTGTAAAATTTCAACATTTAAAGTGTATTTAAGAATAAGATATTTTGACGCAAGAGAAATGAATAATTCAATAAAAATACTATACTCGCACTTTTTTCCTTAAAAAATAATTAGGCAGGTGATGAAAGTGTTACTTAATACTTGGAATTCTTTTATCTGGAAAAATAACAATTAATGAAAGATTATTATTGATATTGCATGAAGCGCCGAAATTCCGATATTGCGTATGTTGGCACATTATTTGTTTATGAGTCTGAATTTACTTATCAATAGATTATTATCAACATTGATAAAGGTCGGTTATTTCTGCGATCAGTTAGAATTAAGTGTCCACTCAAGGAAGAAGATTCTTTACATTTTTCTTTACATTATTCAGAGTTTAAAGCATTTAAAAATGATTGGTAAAAATATTGCGATTCTTCTTCTTGTTTTTGTTCTTATTCAATCCATTAATGCAGTGGACGAAAAACGCGACTTGATGGCTGACGAAATTGTCTTCCCAAGTGATATTGATGTCAAGGTACAATTTTATTTTTCTTCCTTTTGTCTAAAATGTAGAAAATATATTTTGTCTAGTAATAAGCTTAAGGCCATGCATCAGTTACCCAATCTCTACCTTACCGGAATTTTTTTCCCTTCAATGCCATTTCTACATTTATTGAAATATATCGAATTGAAATTTTTTAAATTAAAAAAAAAATATGAAAATTATTTTTATATTAATAAATATAAAAGTGGCATTGTAGAGAAAAAAAATCCGATAAGACAGGGATCGGATAACTGATAAATAGGGGTATTGAATCCAAGTTCTCACCTTAAAAATAAATTTTCTCATTTTACATGACAAATATCGTAATTAGAATTTTTTGCGCTCTGTAGTGGTATTCATTTATCAAATATAACTATGTGTACAGAACGAAAAAATCGTTAATTTAAATATTTTTCGGTTAAAACGAAGAATTCGAGATCTATACACATATTCCTATTTAAAAAATAAGAACCTCTACAAAGCGAAAAGTATCTAATTATAATATTTGTTAAATAAAATGAGGAAATAAAATTTTACGATTAGAACTTAGATCCAGCGCCCTTAATATTTTATTAGTATATATTTAAAAATGAGTTTTTACATGTTTTAATTTAATTTAATTTAATTCGATAAAGAGAACTGAACCGGAGAATATTCAAGGGCCTCAGGAATTATCTGATGAAAAATATTTGAAGGACCCTATTGTTGTAAATAGGAACATTATTGATGCACCAAGTCGATGTCCAGATGGTTACAGGCCTGATAGCACTGGCAAATGCAGAAAAGTAATAGACTAATGAGATGAATCGGTGAGTTCTTTGGTACTTTATATTAAGGACATTGGACCCAAGTTTAGGGCGGAACAGTTTTAAGCCTTGTATGGAGATCTGCAACTAATATTATAGTCAGATATATTTTTACCTAGTAGCGTTATTCAGCTTTTAAAAAGAATTATGTATACAGAGCGAAAAAATGTTTAATTTTAATAAACTTATTTTTTATAAAATGAAAAGATGGAATTTTGAAGTTAGATTTCGAATTCTTTGTTTTACGAAAAAAATATTAAAAGTTAACGTTTTGTCGCTCTGGACTCCTATTTCTATTTCGAAAAAGAATATTAGAGAACGAAAAGATATTTAATTCTAATATTTTTTCAGTAAAATAAGGAAATCGAATTTTGAAGTAAGAACTTGGATCCAACACCCTTAATCTAATATTAAGAAAATTAATTTGACTAAATATTTTTAGATTTGAAAGACGTTTTCGATAGCCAAAACACTAGCGACGGAGGAAGTTCTGAACTATTTATTGTAGGGGACAAACTTCGATTATGGTAGAAATAAATAATATTGTCTCTTAAAAGCTCTTGAACTGTCTTAAAACCACTTAATATATTTTTAAATCTCTTCAAATTTCGTTAAATCTCTTGAAAATCCTCAAACTATTTTCAACTACTCCTGTAAATTAATAAAACAATAAAAATTGACGTCAGGTGTTCTCTCAAGTCTTTAGGACTGAGATAATCTAATTTCAGTATTTTTAGATTTTAAAAGTCATTCTTAGTTATTTGAAATTTATGTTAAGAAACATTTTGGAACTTCTTGAATTTTTCAAGGAATTACAGATTTTTCTATTTCAAGCAATTATAAGTTGAATAATTTTTCATACATTTAAAATAGTCAAAAATACCTCAAAATCTCTTAAAATCCTTTGGAAACTTTTTAAATATTTTGAAATCTTTATAAGCCTTTTAAATCTGTCTAAACATTTTACAATTAGTTTAAAACCCACACGATCTTTTGAAATCTTTTTAAATTCTTGAAAATTTTGAAATCTGGTATACATTCAAAATTCGAGCAATAAACCCGGCCCTTCGAATTAAAAAAATTTCAAGAACTTCCGGTTTTCCCTGAAAATAAACAGAAGGAATCACATAAGGCATGTCTTCTTTTCTCTCTCCATCTCAAATTTCTAATGTTCTTTCCTTCCATAACACATCGATAAAAGTATAAAACCTGTTTTACCAGTAGCTCATTTTATGGCAAGAATATGAATCTGCACTGAAGCTGTTGTAGGGCTTTGCGAAAGAAAAGAAGCCTAGCCGCAAAAACACCGCATATTTTATAACATACATCATTCGCGTCTTAAATATGACATTGACAATAAATATATATGCATCAGATAATAATTTCTCAAGAGTTTAAACAAGAAGTGAAACACACGTGAAATAGGCGAGACGAGTCGCTAGTAAGTGTAAGGAAAGTCTTCCGAGATAAGATGGAGCTTATCTCGAATGCTTTTTAAGGTCCGTTTTTATCGGAATATACTAAGGAATCTACATATCTCGCTGCCGTTGAGAAAACATATCATGGCCGATCCAACGATACAAACCTTTTGCTGTCATTCTAATAATGAATCGGATATGTCCAACTTAATAATGCAAAAATTTGATACGGATGCTTATAACACTGTGTGTATGCTATCGTCTACAATGGGAATTCTTGGCGCTATCTATCAGGTATGATTTCATAATAGCAAAGTGTATTCTTCATTTAAAGCTCACTTTTCTATGTTTAATAGAAAAGTGCTCCTAATATTCAGCTGAGGTCCCTGTCATCAAAAATTGTCTTTTCATCATTTTGGATACTCAGTTAAAAAACAATATTTTGTGTTGAAAGTTTAAATGGTGACACTGTTGATATACTCCATATTTTGAATTCTGGTAATTTATGTAGGATTATTTAAATTCAGGTGCTACCACGAGAAGAATCAAATTTTGGACATCGGTGGCAAACTTTTTCCGGGGCCAGAGGTCGACAAATTATAATATGGCTTGCTATAGCAGACCTTTTTGCTTCCTTAGGTATGATATCAATTTATAATAATTTATTATCAGTGCATTAAAATTTCTCAAACCTTTTTAATTTGATCTGGCTTTATTTCTTTTAGGTGTTTTCATCCGATCAGCACTGTGGCTCAATTTTAAGAGCATTATGCCAATGGAAGATGACACTGCAAGCATAGTATTTTGCACTCTTTCTTCGGTAAATCAAACCGTCCAAATTGAATGAAAAATACTTTGAAAATTGATCTCGTTAATTTTTAAGAACTCTGGATCCAAGATCTAATCTGAAATTTAACAAAAAGAAATTAACAAAATGCAGTATTTTCTCATTTTACTTAACAAATAATATAATTATATATTTTTTCGCTCTGTAATGGTATATACTTAATTTTTGAATCGAATTATGGATACAGATCGAGAAAATCTTTCATTTTAATACTTCTTATGGAACATGAAATCATTAAATTTTGAAGTTAGATTTCGAAAGTTTCGTTTTACGTAAAATGTATTAAAAGTAAATTTTTTTTGATTCTATAGCTGTACTTCTATTTCGAAAACGCATTCCTACACAGAGCAAAAATACCTCTAATTTTAAAAGTTGTTGAGTAAAATGAAGAGATCGAACTTTGAAAATAAAATTTCAGGCATGGATACAATATTTTTATATGGCAACTTGGATTTGGACATTGTGCTATGCAGTGGATATGAAACTGTTACTTGCGGAAAGATCAGGTCATCCAATCTGGTATCACGGCATTGCATGGATATGCCCAGCGATTTTGACAATTTTTGGACTTGTAATTTTATATGTTCCAGATGCAAAGTAAGTTCAGTTTTAATTTCCTCTTTGAATTTCATTTTAAGTAACGCAATTCAAATTCGATTTCTTCATTTTACTTAACAAATATTGAAATTATAAACAATATTATAAATATATATTTAAAATTCCGAAAAATCTCTTAAACTTCTATGGAATCCCTTAAAGATTGGTTGCTTAAGTACAAAAATTATTATATTGATTGCAGGTAAACGTTTATTTTAAAAAAGCTTACCTCTCTATTGAAGAGCTAAAAATATCTATTTTTAGTACTCGTGGAATAAAGTGGAGAAATTGGATTTTTAAATTAGAACTGCTGGCAGTCAAAATCTTAAATTTTCATTTTAATTCACAGCTGCCACAGCTTAACGTCTCTGTCAACAGCTTTAATGCGAATTCTTCCAAACTACTGTGTCACATATGTTCTATTGGCGATTGTGATGATAGTTAATCCAGTATTATACATTTCGTCCACAAAGGATCTGAAAAATGCTGTGACGTGTAGTTTAGCACAAATGACGAGTCGAGAAAGAAAATTGGTGCAAACTGTCAGACTCAAGTTCGCCTTGACGAATCTCGCTTACTACGTTTGCTGGATCCCAAATCTCATTAACGGAATTTTATTATGGACTTTGTGGTTCCAGTTGCCCGTCAAACTTATCATTGTTTTGTGGTACATTATGGTTAGTAATTTCTTGTTTGTGTTGAGTTTTTATAATTTCAAAATTCCAATTCTTCATTTAACTCAACAAAGATTAGAACTAGATTCATTTTCACTCTGTAGATGTACTCTTTATCGAAATAGAAGTAGGGATACAGAGCAAAAAAAAACATTTACTTTTAATATTTTTTGCGTAAAACGAAGAATTCGAAATTTATCATTCAAAATTCAAGGGTTTCATTTTACATAAAAAGTATTTAAATTGGATATTTTTTCACTCTGTACAAATAATTGTATTCAAAAAGTGAGTACCGCTTCAAAGCGAAAAAAAATCTAATTTAAATACTTTTTTGTGTAAAATGAAGAATTCGAATTTTTACATTAGAACTCAGATCCACCGTCTTTACATCAAATTCTGGAATGTAAATTCAGTTACTCATGAATTAATTTGTATTTGACTGTCGGAAATATTTATTTTACAGGCAGTCACAAATCCTCTGCAAGCATTTTTCAATGCTTTGGTATATCAACGATGGGGTAGACGAGAAAAGTTTCGCTTGGATTGGTGTTATAATCTAAAAAGATTAGGATTCAGCCAAAGCAAAAGAAGCAATTCGAGTTCAGAGGTCAGCGAAATTTCTCCGCTTTTAAATTCTAGACTTGGATACACTCCGCACACCAGTATAAACGGTTCCTCCTCTCTATAGAGACTGTGATATTTATTAATTTTAACATTTAAGTTCAAACATGATATTCATGTTCAAATACGTCTTTTCTAGTACCTATAATAAATTTCTATTAAGGGTGTTGGGTCCAAGTTCTAACGTCAAAATTCGATTTCCTCATTTAATTGGACAAATGCAATTAGATATGTTTTCGCTCTGTAATGCAGATTTCTTCTTAAAAAGTGAACACTGCTTCAGAGCAAAAAAATATTTGATTATAATATTTTTTAATTAAAATGAGGAAATAAAATTTTAAGTTTAGTAATTGGTTTCAACGCCTTTAAAGTAATAAGCTGTATAGTATTTTAATCGAGTGCCGAAGGGAATTGAAAAGTATAATAGATTATGGATTATATTATTACAATATTTTTATACACTATATAAAATTTTTTTTTTCTAAAAATAATACATAATGGAGATAAGATTTCATGTCGATTCTGAGAAACGAAATAACTAAATAAATAATAAATTATTTAAAATTTTAGTATTACATTCCCTCTTCGTTGTAAATAGTTTTTTAAAAATTTGTGTCAATTATTAAATAAATAGTTAAGCAATTATTTAAATAAATTAAATGTATTTACAAGTTACTAAGTTAAATATCCAGAAGGGAACTTTTCATTTTTAAATCAAAAAGTAACTTTGGTATATTAACGAACTATTAGTATAAACTTTTAATTATTTTTTAAATCCTTTTGAATACCTTTAAAGCTTTTGATATTGTGATATTTGTTAAGGAAAATGAAGAACTTGAATTTTGAGATTAAATCTTAAACCCAACACCCTTAAAGCCAGAAATATTAAATTATAATTTAAGCTTTTAAAATTCAGCAATTCTTCGTTAAGACGAAGACAGAAAATTGTACGCTTACTCAAATTATAAGGTTTGTTTGTGTGAACCTTTAATAGTTATAAAGTTTGCGGTTGATCTTTTAACTAATTTGTAGTTTTTTCCGTCCCCCCAAAGACGATAATGAGTTAATCTTGATATTCTAATATCACCTTTCCAATTAGAAGAATCAATCCACCAATCTGTCATTGTCCTGTATTCTTCAGCGAAGGGGTCCAAAATAATTCTTACTTGATTTTTGGAACCTTCTTTTTCATTGCCATGTTCGTAGGTTGTATCATACAAAGTCAAGATGCGGCCATTGATTTCCTAAAAAATTTTTTGTAATTTTAAAAAAAGTGAATAGCCCCAAAGAGTGAAAAAATATCTAATTATAATATTTGTGGAGCAAAATGAGAAAATTAAATTTTGAGATTAGAACTTGGGATACATCCTTAAAGTTAAAAAAGGTTGATAAAAATTTATTTTATAAATTCACCTGAGTGCTATACGTAGTATTAAGGACTCTGACATTTGCAGGAATATTTCCTTCTTGAATTAACAATACTATATCAAGTATTTTAGCATTCTCAGCTTCTAGATCTGGAGAAAAATTTGAAAAATTATTTTTTGTAATTTACATATGAATACGTGTTTTATTTTCTTACTTTTAAATTCGAATTTGTTTTGCAGATTAGGAATTTTTCCTTGCTTATATAATAACTGATCCACTACTTGTTGGTGTTTTAAATTCAATTGGTAAAGATCTCGTACTTCTGGAAATAAGTAGTAAAATTATTAGTTAAAATTATAGTATTACACAAAATAATTTAAAAAATAAACTTACCTGACTTTGCATAAAGGGAATGAATCAGTACGAGAAAAATGATTTCTAAATTTTTGTTCATACTGAATCCGCATAGGAACTGAAATCAAACTGTCTAGGTATTGGCTGAAGGGATAATTTGATGTCTCACTGTGTTTGATGTTGTGCAATAACACTCAAGGTTTACACATAAGTATTTTAACTTTGAATATTGCAGACTGCCTTTTCTCTTTGCACACATTTTTTTTTATCAATATGCAAATTATTCATACTTATTCACTTGGTAAAACAAGAAGATAAATATGAAAAGGCACGTATTCAACTTAGGATGCAACCTATTTCAATTTGTATTTGTTCAAACATTTTAAAGTAACAATACGTAAAATTGGAATTTCAAGAAAACACTTATTATTAATATTATTCTTTTATGTTACAATTTTACTCAATTTCGTGATATTCTTTCAAATTTCGTGATACTCCTTACTCGCAAAATAAATAATTTTAATTTAACGGTCTATCTTTTTATTTGTATTTTAATAATAATAATAATTATCTGATTGCTAGTCCTTAAAGAAGTTGAATGACTTATTCAATTTTTGTAAGAAATTAATCTTTATTATATGTATTGCATTTTAAACAGTTAAAAACGCAACAGTTAAAGTCAGATACAATCTCTAAGTTTTTTGATATATAAGTCTTATAATGTTTTGAATTCAAGTCTTTTTTTTTAATTATCACTGATATTAATTTGGTAATCGTATATTATATATTCTCCACGTATTTTTTGATCCATCCGTAGTCAATATAAGTCAATTATAAAGTTACTTCTTGTATAATCATTCCGCCTAGGTCAGTGTTTATAATACTAGTTCCACCTGAATTTATTACAGCACCTCCACCTGTAGTTATAACTCTAGAACCAGAGTTTATTATCAGAGATTGACTGTTTCCAAATTGATTATTTCGAGAATGAGGCGCATTTGTAACCAATCGCTTTTTTAATTGATCTCCGTTCCAGATAAGGGAGTTTACTGACCAATCTATCACTTTTTCTCCTTCGGAAATGATTTGTACATTGCGGATAATTCCTTCCTTTTCATTTCCGGTCGAATAAATTGTGGTTTTAATAGTTAGAAGTCGACCATTTACATTCTGTAATAAATAAAATATTTGTTAGATAAGGTGAATCCTTCTCTAATCTAAGTAAATAAAAACCATAAGAAAACTTAAATTCTTTTTAAAAAAAGTAAAGTAAAAATCAAAAGTTGACAAGGTGTGATATGACTGCAATACAAATTAAATTGAATTTCTTTACCTCACTAAGTGTAGTGGTATTCGCCGAATTTACTCCAGAAGGAAGATTTCCTTCTTGAATTTTCTTCACTGTCTCCATTATTTCATCTTGTTGTCCTGTATAAAGTAAACAAAAAATAAATAAAGAGCATTTCAAATAATTAAAATTTTTAATTTCCAAGGATTTCGGAGGATCATAAAGAATTTCCAGATATTCTATGAGATTTTAAGAATTTCTAAAGGTTCTAAGAGATTTTAAAGGATTCTAATGATTGTCGTAGAATTTTAAAGAATTTCAAGAGTTTTCTACAAATTTTAAAACAATTTATATTAATTAAAAATTTTAAAAATCAATTTAAAAACAAATTTTAAATCCTCTTAGACAATATAAAAGTTCTTACTTTGAACTTCCTCTTGTCTTTTCTTCTCTTCTGCTCTTGCTTGTTCTGCATGTCTCTTCACTTCCTGTTCAATTACTCTTCCTTGATGTTGCAAATTTCGAGATAATTGTCTTCCAAAATTATCCATATTTTGCTGAAAATTTGCTGCCCAATCATCTATAAAACCTACAGAATTAAAAAACGATAATAAAAAGTAAATAATATTTGTTTAATCTCTCAATAATATTAATATTATTTTATCATCTATTTATAATATTCCATATGGTATGAAATTCATTTTACCTGATTGAGCATCTACGCAGAAAAAGGCTATGATGAAAAGTAGAGAAAATTTCTCCATGATGATACGTCTTCTCTCAGACTTGTTCCATGTATAAATAAGTTATCCGTTCTCACGAGAGCTTTTTTAAATGAAAAATTATCCGGTAAATATCTATATTCAAACGATGACGTGTCCAACTTCATGCTCGCCACACATTAATTTATACGTTTGTCGACCTTCACCACTCTCTTTCTGATTAGTCAACAATACACATATATGTACTGAAACCCCATTGTAATTTTCTAACATCGCAAAAAAAAACAGAAAATCTATATATTTATCTACACCTGTGAATCTGAAAATACATGTACGTATTCCAAATAGGCTTCCATATATACCCTTGGAACTATCGGATTCAAATTTTTTAAACCTTTAATTTCCTCCATTTTTAAATATTTTTTAAAAATAATTTTTGTAATGCCTTTAAAAACTCTTGAAGTAACTAAAACAATTTTTTAAACCCTTAAAATCTTTTCAATTCTTTTAGATTTCTTTAAAAAATCACTTAAAATTCTTTAAGTCATATGTAAATTTAAATCTTATGATGATTAACAGTTTAGAGATATATTTATTTATATATATATATATATTTTATTTTATCTTTTGATAAAGGACGAAATATACACAATATATACAAAAGCACATTCCGTAAATTATAAAATTTTGTACAACTAGGAAACTCTTATTATATGACTGTTGTTTCTAGAATGAATTATTAGTCTAATTTACATCTCAATTGATAGCATTGAAGAATGGTATCGATGCTAATGGAAATTTATATTTTTGATCGAAGAAAAAGTTTTCTTTAATCCTAAAATTAATACCATTTTAATGCACCATCTTCACCAAACCTTAAATAGCACCGAAGGAGAATTCATTTTTTAAAAAAATATTCTTTTAAATTTAGACATCTCTATCTATATCGAATAAACTCTTTCAACAGAGACCTCGTTTTAAACTTTAGGTGCTACAAAAGATAACGTCTTTATAAATTTTCTCTCTTACCTATTAATTATTTTATGTATGAAATTAACGTAGATAGATTAAAATTTACATTTCTCACCACCGACTTCAATACGAAATCACTTTATCTATACAATACAGAGTACGATTATGTTATTTTATAGGCCACATTTTCTCAGATCTCATTTTCCATCTATCAAAGATTTTAAGGGTGTTGAATCCAAATTTTAATCTGAAAATTCGATTTGTCTGTTTCACTCAACAAATATTATAATTAGATACATTTTCACTCTGTAGACATAATGTATTTCAAAATAGAAGGGTAACTATAAAGTAAAACAATTGTCGCGTAGCGGAATTTGAAATCAAATATTTGAGTAGTGCTGTCATCTGTACGAATTTAAAATTCCAAGATTGTACTGTGTTGGATTGTGGGCTCTGCTCGTCAGACGTGTAAGACACCATAAGACACCTTACGCGAGCAACATCGCCGGTAGACGCTCATCGCTTATGTGGTGTGCAACAATAAAGTGAGATCCATTAGACATTGTAGTGTTTTAATGCAATCCTGACCTAGAGACAGTGACAATACATCCCGCGCCCACACGAAAGAACGAAAATTGAAGTGTGCGCGTCGACTACAATATTTAATTATAATAATTGTTAAGTAAATTGAGGAAAATGAATTTTGAGCATAAAAGTTGACTCCAAGGCCCTTAACTAATGTTTTCAGTAAAAACGTAATAGGAATGATATAAAATATAATACAAGTCATAAGATTACTTTTACGTCCATTATTTTATGTCAAAGACGTTAGAGTTTTTTCTGTCATGAGTTAAGCTCTCTTAAAATTTTCATTCATAGAAAGATTCCGTAAATATTATATATAATAGAAAGATATTTGAGATTCATTTACAATGATTATCTTCTCCTGATAAACTACGAGTATTTGTCAGTCCGAAGAAAGTATATATAAAATTTGAGAATCACAGTAAGTTTGTTGAAATACAAAACAATCTCATTAGATGGTCGTCCAAGGAAAGCTTGTGCGATTAATACAAAAGAAACGCGTAAGGAAAAGATAAAAGACAATTAACAAAATACAGTCGTTTAAAAAATATCAAAAACATTCGTAGCGAATAAATTAACGTTTGATTTCCTGCTTCTGAAATATTTGGCACCTTCTTAAGAGCATGTGGTAATTACTCTAAGAGCAAATTTAATTTCGCCAATTTTACGTTCACAATAACAAATATTTTTCGCTTAAACTAGACCATTTATCTCTGGTTGTATGAAACGGGGGTAAATGACCTAGTTTTAGCGAAAAATATTTATTATTGCCAACGTAAAGTTGGCGAAATTAAGTTGCTCTTTGTTAAAGTATCACATGTCTTTAAAGGCGTTGAATCCAAATTCTATTTTTTTCAAATTCTCAAAATTATATTTTTTTATTTTACTTAAAAAATATTATAATCAGATATTTTCTCATTCTACATTGGTACTCAATTTTTGAATAGAATTATGAGTACCCCTTCTCCTATTTTGAAAAAGAATCCCACTAAAGAGCAAAGATATGTCTAGTTCTAATATTTGTTGAATAAAATCAGGAGGTTGAATTTTGAGATTAGAATGTGGATCCAACACCCTTAAAATTCATTCTTGGTTTATTTTTTCGTTAGAGAAGAAAATTAAATTAATTTTAATCTAATTACTGATCGGAGAGGATTTATGCGCTCTCTGGAGACAAAATTATTATTAAGGCAGTAGCTAATCAATCGAACGGAAATTTCATCAAGAAGGAAGGTCTTGATCTCCAAGAGTCAAGGTTGTGATTTCTCGAATGATCATTTCGGCAATTTTCCAAGCCAATTCTTCCTTAGCCTATTGGCATTCAATATAAAAAATTTAATTTTTATGATTTAAGTCGTTTGAGTTTGCTCTAATATACAGAAATTCTAATATGTTTCAAATTATATATAAAAATATGAAAATTGTTACCTTATCCTGCTCCATATTTACTAATCTTTTAACTGCGCGGGATAATCGAGATTCCTTTTCGTATTTTCGATGTGGGTCTGGTTCTATTTCTGTAATAAAACGTCCCATGTTGTCGATATATCCAACACTCAAACTGAAATTGTTAAAAAATTTGTTTAATGTAAATAAAAAACAAGCAAACTATGATATTTTTGTCATATTACATAGCTTTTATGATTTAACGGAGTTTAGATTTCCAAGGATTTTGAAAGATTATAAAGAATTTCCAGATATTCTATGAGATTTTTAGTTTCTAAAAATTTCAAAAAATTTTGTGTGATTCCCAGAGATTTAAAGTTATTTTGAGAATTTAAAAATCTTTTTAATAAATTCGATGAATATTAACGGATTCTAAGAGAATTCTAAGAATTTCAAGAAACCATAAAGGGACCTAAAGGATTTCCTGGAATTGATGGAATTTAAAGAGATTTTAAGGGTTGTCGTAGAATCTTAAGGAATTTCAACAGTTTTCTTGGAATTTTTAGGGACTTCAAGAGATTATGATTTTTAAAAAATCTTGTAGAATTTTAAAGACAATGATAAAGTATTGAAGGTTTATAAAGCTGTATCGGTTCATGGCCATAAGATTGAATAAAGACTCCTTCTAATCTATCATTACTCAGATTTTATCAGCGTAAAAATGTTTAGCCGCTTCCAGAAATAAAAAATTATTATTAACATTATGAAAGATTAAGTCATGCCTTTCAAGATAAATGACCCTGACTAACTTTCACAACAAGCGATGCTTTGATTATATCTGAAAGATTTACCTTCTGTTTTTACGTCTCCAGAGAGAATCTGGATCGTAAAGCTGCTTTGTGTCGATGCTCATGCCTCCATTGACCCTTTTCGAACTTTTTAGTTGCTTTTGCTCATACGCTGTCTTCTGAGTTGGGGTTTGAACACGAATACTCAAACTGCTTGCTTCACTACCACAATCAGAACCTGAAAAACAAAATTTTATAGATACTTTAAATCAAACTCAAAGATTATACAAAATTCAAGGAAAATAATTTTACAATACCTGTTCTCTTTACAATTGGATGTAAGTATGTACAGGAACTGCTTTGGAGGTTATTTATAAGTTCAGAAAGATACTTATAATAAAGCTGAGATGATAAAAAAGCAGGTAAATAGTTCTAAAAACATGTTTAAATTCAGACACATATTTACAATTAAATTAATAATGAGGTTTTATAAGTTCATAAGTAACGAAAAAAATACCTCCTTCAAAAACTTGTAGACAAGTTTACTAGCACAATCAAAACAATCAGGTTGTGGTCCTTTTCCATCTTCACGACAAATATTCTGCTCGACTTTAAAACGAATCTTGTCCGCGAATCCAAGTGGCATTGTTGCTTGTAAACTAAAGTACCTAAAAATATTTAAAAAAGCCTAAGTATCGAAATATTCTTTTACACAAAAAAAGCTTCAGTAAAATAATAAATGTTCGACGAATAAATTCATACTTTTCATAAATAATCACAGCATCCGTTTGCGCCTCATAAGGATCAGCTAAATCTCCTTTCTCTACTAAATTTTGCTTGTAATTCATGACGGTCATCCAAAAATCGAGGAGGTTTCTTTTATTTTCAATTTCCATGAACTAAAAGAAAAAAGAATAATATAAAAAAAACCGTACAGTTTTCAATTCACAATATGTAGAAAACAATAATCTACCTCCATGAAGTAAAAGAAAGCCGTTTCGTTGTAAAGTATGTCAGCTAATTGTACATTTCCACTAGTTAACATATCAATCTGATGCTTGCAATGAAAATCACTTTTCAAAAACTCGTTCAAATACCTGCAACAAAAATATAAATTACCTTTTTGTGCTCATGAAATACTGGGGTTAACCAGAATTTGAGTTCTAGAAAATTCAAAAGAATTCAAGAGAATTTAAGAGAATTCATCTGAATTTAGCAGTGATTAACCTCCCTTCAACCACGTAAACAAATAGAAAACTTACTCCTTTTCTAAAATTTTATAAATAATTTTTTGAGCCAGGGATAAACATCTCAATAAAGGTTCTGCATTTTCGTACGAAAGGATCTCTTCCATTTCGGCTCTCAACTCTTCCGAAATCAAATTCGGTCCCAGCACATCTTTCGCAATATATTTTTTGTATATTCTCAGAGCATCTTGTTTTACTGTAGAAGCTCGGCGACACTCATTCTGGAAGTTACAATTCGATCCAGATGTTTCTGTTTCATTGTCTTTTATCACTTCACTATTCTTTGGCAGAGCTGCATTTGATTTTACGTCAGTATTGTGTACATTTTTCTCTAGAACTAATGCCTCGTTGTCATCAATTTCCACAGCATCAACTCTGGCATCACAATAAAAATTATCGTCGTTCCCTGTGCTCGAGAGACTGTTGAAGTCGCTAGTCATATTGTTCAAACGATCATTGTGGTTTTTAAGAGATTCTTTTTCTGGGCTAGCTCCACAGAGACACTCGACTTCGAGCCAAAATTTGATGAGACTCACACAACCTCTTGAGTCCATGTATTGAATAAAGTAACCTAGAGCGCTTTTATCCGCGAGAATTTCCGGAAGAGTTTTAGAGAGACTAGAGCGGAAGGAAGAAATTTCTGTTGACTCTTCATCGAATAGATCATCCTCCTTTGCCTCCTCAAGGCTATCCAGTGAGATTGTTTGGACCAGTGTGTGTGAATCATTTTGTAAGCTTCCTGTACTCTTCGACTTTGAAGGAGACTCCTGCAATCTGGACCTATATTTTTGTCCTGAAAAAGGTAAAAAATATGTAGAATTTTAATCATGTATCAACTTGAAAAGAGAATTTATAATTAATTGTAATAATGTATCAATTATTTCTTTTTATCTTTCCACATAGAAGTTCCTGCGTTCAGTTCGCTTAACACGCTTTAAAAGATTTCAAAAGATTTTTCGGAATTTTAAGGTATTTGCAAAGTATTGAAATTTTGAGAAATAGTAAGAGGTTTCTAGGAATTTTTAGTTTAGAATGTGAATCTAACACCCTTAAGTCTAATATATAATAACTTGAAATTTTTATATAGTGTCTTGATATCCTGAATAATTTAAGTTCAAGGAAGAGTAAATGTCAGTAGTATATTATTTATAATCAATGTAAATATCAGGCATGAATTCTGAATATTTCCAGATATGTTGATGTTGACATCGTAAAAGAGAGGTTATGTTTCATATTTAGGACATAATCTATTTTACATGGTAAAACTCGCTTTTAGAAATGTTTAGACATAATTAGAGATTGTTATATTTACCAGACTTTTTAAAAAACTGTAACATTGTGTACGACAGCGCGAAACATGATAAATATCACGGGCTTTAAAGCAATTAACTTAAAGACTAAATTCAAAATCAACGGTTTATTATAGGTACCAGAATGTTAAAATAAATGTTTTCTAGCATTAATTAAAAGTTTTGAGGAACACACTGAGATTCATAGGTAAATCGGAAGTTGTCAATAATAAAATATTATTATGTATCAAGTATCACCATCTGAACTACACACTGTCATAAGGTGAATATGCATTTGTGATATATCTGTGTGTGACCAGAGGTGAGAGGTGTGACATATTATATATATATACATCATATATATATATATATACAAGTTCATCTAACTTCAGGACATAGTACCATCCGTACAATCGATTTTTATATCGATATATAATCATAAGTATGTATCTAACTTCATATTAATAGAGGAGATGGAAATGATGATTGGAAAATTGGAATCAGAGGGAATTGTAAAGAATGCAAAAGAATGTAAAGTGCGGTGCAGTGTGCAGTGCGGTGTTTATGTTTAATGTGTTAAGAACTTTTACTTTATATATTAATTTGATTCATTTATATCTTCAGAATGATTATGAAGATAATAGAAAAAATTAAGAGTGCCCAGAGCAACGATAATAATTATTCGATATGGCAACTTGGCTTGCCAATATTCATAAATCTTCTTATGTCAATTGGAGCGTATATTTTAACAGCCCGATTGATTCCCACTTTAAAAGATATGTTTATCAGAGCCAACCTCTGTGGGAGTGACATGAATAAGAAATCTGCTAAAAAAGTGTAAATATTATTTCTTTACAAACAGTCCAATTGACTTTTTTTCTTCTTTTTTTATTTTATTTCCATTGCAAACAATTTCAAGGATTTTGGATTAAAATTCGAACTTCAAAATTCAATCTCTTCATTTCACTGAAAAAATATTATAATTAGCTTTTTTTTTCTCGATAGAAGTACTTAGTTTTTAATTAAAAATATGTGTATAGAGCGAAAAAGATGTAATTTTAGTACTTTTTGTGTAAAATGAAAAGATTGAATTTTGAGGTTAGGTCTCGAAATGTTTTCAATACTTTTAAATTATTTAATTCTTTCAAATGACTCAATTTCTGACAAATCTTTTATTTTTTGTTATATTTTTCAGGCCCGAGGCATTAGGAGTTGTGAGCGGTTGCATATTCCTTATCACAATGTTTATATTTATACCGATTCCCTTCAGTGATTATATGTTCAAAAATACTGATTTTCCACATAACGAGGTTTGTAGATTGTTCATTAAGCGTGTAGAATCCAAGTTATAATCTCAAAATTCAATTTCCTCGCCTTAGTCCAGAGTAATAACAAATAAATATATTTTCTCTCTGGACGTGAAATCTATTTCGAACTAAAAGCAGAAAAGTATGGCTAAAGAGAGAAAAAATGTTTATTTTTAATCCTTTTTGTGTAGAATGAGGAAATTAAATTTTTCTAAAATTATTATGAAAATCTCCACTTAAAAAAAATTTACATAAATTTTGTATTTTGCAGTTTGTTGATCTGCTAGCTGCTCTTTTGTCAATCTGTTGTATGGTGTTGTTAGGTTTTGCTGATGATGTTTTAGATTTACGTTGGAGGCATAAATTACTGTTACCTACTATCGCTTCATTGCCGCTTTTGATGGTTTATTACGTGAATTTCAATTGTACATTAATTACTTTACCAAAACCAGTGTGGCCATGGCTAGGAGTTTCTAAAGATTTAGGAATTATATATTACGTCTACATGGGAATGTTAGCAGTGTTTTGTACAAATGCCATAAATATATTGGCTGGTATAAATGGCTTAGAAGTTGGACAAAGTCTAATAATATCCACTAGTATTTTGATTTTTAATGTAATCGAACTGGCTGGAGATCTGTGGAAAGCACACAGGTTTTCCATGTACTTTTTAATTCCTTATACGGCAACTTCTATGGCTCTCTTAAAATATAACTGGTGAGGATATTGTATGTTTAATTATAGTTTATAAAAAAAAATTAAAATAGTCTATTTAAATGAACTAGAGATACAATCACACGAATTTTATACACGAAATTCAAGATTTCAAAGCATTTCAAAGGATTTTCAAAAATTTCAAATCTTTAGAAATCATTCTAAAGTTTTGTAAATTTTTTTCTTACTAATTTTTAATGATTCTTTCAGGTACCCATCCCAAGTATTTGTGGGCGATACATTTTGTTACTTGTCTGGAATGACTTTTGCGGTTGTTGGAATAATAGGTCATTTCAGTAAAACCACGTTGTTGTTTTTTATACCTCAAATATTAAATTTTATATATAGCGTGCCACAACTTTTTCATCTCATACCATGCCCGAGACATAGACTACCAAAGTAAGTTTCCAATTAATCTTTTTCGAAAGTTTCTAATTTACAATTGTCTACCTATTAAGAGTGTTGGAACCAAGTGCCTATCGCAAAACTCAATTTGCTCATTGTATTCAACAGATATTATAATTAGATATACTTTCGTTCTGCAACATGAAAATACAAGTGTAGCTAAAGAACGATGAAATGTATGATTTTAATACATTTTGTATACAATGCATATTTATATTTAAATTTAATAGCGCTACAGAGCGAAAAAATATTTAGTTATAATATTTGTTATGTAAAATAAGGAAACCTAATATTAAGGGTATAAATTGGATTCAACACTTTCAAGGCTTCCAATTTCAAATAACTTGGAGGATTCAATTTTCAAGTATTTTAAAAGAATTTCTTATTTTCAGATATAATAAGGAAACTGATCTCTTGAGTCCTAGTGTTACCGTCTTCAATAAGTCTGATATCAGTTTATTAGGTAGGTTTCTATAATCCTGCACAATTCCTGTAAAATTTCCTGAAAGCCCATGAAATCTGTTCCATCTTTTAAACCCCTTGAAATATTAAATAGAGTGTTCAATGAAGTGTTTATTATTTTAAAATAGACTATTTTATTTCAGCTAGAATTATAATGAGGCTATTCAGGTTTTTCTACTTGGTAGATTGGCGAGAAGATGACAATAATTTCGTTACATGTAATAACCTGACTTTGATCAACTTTATACTAGTCATCTTTGGGCCAATAAAAGAGCACAATCTAACAAAAATTCTGATCTTTGTCCAGGTAAGATCAAAGCTACTTTTTTTATACGATATACAGATTCCACTTTCAATCTGCACTTGCTCTGCTTAAATAAATTCTGCTTACAATCTGCTATTGTTTTGCAAATAAACTGTTTATGCAGATCTTGATATTATTATTATTAGAAAAATATTACTAATAAAAATTTGAATGTTTCAGATTCTCGGGAGCGTAGCAGCATTTATAATACGATATCCACTTGCTTCCTTATTTTACGACGTATGATAATAGATTAGAAATTTAGGTATGGAAATATTCTATTTTTCGAAATAAAGAAATTCTTAAACTTCAGAACTGGTGTAAAATATCATTTCAGGTATCATAGTTTCTATTGATGTCAAAAAATATGATAAGGTGTAAAATACAATAAACAAAAATATTGTTTAATATTTTAAACTGCGTGCAAATAACAACCAATCAGCCTCCGTGTGCGACACATGTGCAGTAGAGTGTTGGGGGGTCATTGCGGCCATTCCATTGCAGATTGCATGAGGTATGAGGGGTATGAGCTTACTGCTTACTGCTTACTGCTTTCTGCTTTCTGCTTTCTGCTTTCTGCTTAGACAGTTGGCGCCATTTGTTCACTACTCTTCAGTCAGTTCAGTTTGTTACAAACAGAGGAAAACTCCATCAAGAAGTTTATTTTGTTGGGATGAGAGGAATGTCCAATTAATTCCAGAATTTAGTAACAAAAATATTCTGAAGTAAGTATGACGAATAAAATAATTTCTTTAAATGTCTTACATTAGAGTTCTTAAAAATAATTAGACATATTTTTACTTGAAATTTCATCTGCATAATTGTACATATTACATTTTCCACGTGCCAGAATTCCAATATGAATAATACTGAAGTAAAACAAGAGGAGCAAGAGGACTTTATGGACAAAGTACCGGAGCTACTTAAAAATGCAGTATTATTAAGAAGTGCACCTATTCCTGCTAATACACCTGCTGTAAAAGGTGTGTAAATAGTAAGCTTT
>JAUEJJ010000046.1:11937989-11986627 GCA_032164275.1 Synergus coniferae
GGTAAATTAGTCTTATAATAAGAGAAACTTACCACCCAAATATGAACCAAATATCTTCCAAGGCAGGCCACCCATGCCATGCTTATCCAGCTACGGCCTTTCTGCGCATACAATTCTGCGCAATAGGTTTTGGATCTGTCAGGCAGCTGTCATCCACATCTGAGATTTTTCTCGTGTTTTTGGAGCAAAGTAAAATTTATAGGGGGATACGCTATAATACAAGAATATTATGGCTTTCATAATATTTGGACAATTTTTTAATTAATTAAGAAAACTTAATTAAAAAGAAAACGAATTAAACTCGATATTATTTTAAACAAACGTTAAAGTATAACAAAATCAACATGTACACACAAACGTCAAAAATTGCCGTCCAAAAGGATGCAAATGTTGTTAAAATTGCCGTGGAAATGACAAGTAAAGGACCACAGCTAATAGAATTTAATCAGAAGCAGCCTCTTACTGGAATAATAACGGTTCGTAATAAAAAATAGCTATATTCAATTTTCATCCCTAACTACAAACCTAACCTCAAACTTTGTTATGATATTTTAACAAAAAAATATATCAAATCAAGAGTTTTTTCAATTACATATTTGTATAGTATTTGTTGTAATGCTTATTATATTTAAAAATATTTATAATTTATATTTATTATATTAGTATGTTATTAATCAGGTATAATTATTTTTTGGAGTAACTAAATTTTTTGACTATTCTTATTATTCTTAAATTTTTGAAATGACTTTTCAGGAACTTTGTAACGCCTGGAGTCTTTCCGATCCAGAGCTTTATGCTTTGCAATTTTCTGAAAATAATAACCAGAATTATATTACTGAGAAAAATCGAAATGAAGTGAAAAATGGGAGTGTTTTGAGACTGGAGCATTCTCCATCAAAAACTGCGAGTGATATTCTTGTACAACTTAATAGCAATAATACTGACGAAAAATCGTTAGCAAAACTTGCAGTTCTCAGCATAGACATGACATTTGCATTGGAGTTTATTAACAAGCAGGGATTAGCTTTGTTAATATCTCAGGTAAATTATACTGTTTTTTTATAGGCACAAACTTGACGAGATTTATTCTGATGAGTCACTATTGTAAATTTCTTTTCCTTATCATCATATCATTCAGATTGAAACTGGAAAATATAAAGGAAGTGATCTCGCCCACGCACTGCAGTCATTCGTTGAATTGATGGACCACGGAATTGTTTCATGGGACATTCTCGAATCGCCTTTTATTAATAAAGTCGCTAGTTATGTCAACAATCAATCCACTATTCAGGATGCTAATGTTGTTAAAGCTTCGCTTAGTATTCTCGAAAATATAGTTTTAAATTCTTCAGGAAAGTATACTTTAGAGAAAGAAGTTACTTTTCCGAATCTGGTGATGCATTTACAAAACAACAGCTCACAGATTCAGCAAAACGCAATCGCGTTGATAAATGCACTTTTTATGAAAGCAGATATATCAAAAAGGAGAGCAGTCTCTGCGACTTTACAGTCAAAGCAAGTCAGAAATGTGTTCTTGACGAACGTTGTCCAATCCACTGACAAGGTAGTTAATCATTTTATTCATGGAACATTTAAAAATATATAAAAAATTTTTTATAATTAGTTGCTTAAATAATAAATTATTATAAATTATTTCGAATTATTAAATAATACGTTGAACATAAATGGATACTTTTTATCTTAGATCTCTATGAAGCAGCACTTATTTTCATAACTTTTCAGTAGTTGACTTCTATTTCTTATTAAACTAATAATTAGAACAGTTTGAATGATTAGAATAATTATAGAGTTTGGTTAGCACTTATGCGATAATTTCTAACTCAGGTTGGGACAGAAATGGCACATCAGCTTTACGTGCTGCAAACTCTGATGTTGAGTCTCCTGGAGCAACGAATGATGACCAAAATGGATCCTCAGGATCAGGACGCTCACGACAAAATCAAAGAATTGAGAAAAATTGCTTTTGATACCGAAGGATCCTCGATTGGTGATGTAGCTGCTCGAAAGCAAGGGCTTTTCGCTAAAGATTATAAGAAGCTGGGGTTTAAATATGATATAAATCCTGCTCTCGATTTTACCGAAACTCCGCCAGGAATGTTGGCTCTCGATTGTATGATTTATTTTGCGAGAAATCATACTGAATCATATACGAAAGTGGTTTTAGAAAATTCGTGCAGGGCTGATGAACACGAGTGTCCTTTCGGCAGAACGAGTGTCGAGTTGGTTAAATTACTTTGCGAGGTAAGTCTTTAAGAATATTTAGAAATTTTAAAAAGCTTTATCTTGTAAATATCATATCGGGCATTTAATTTATGTATAATTAAATGACTTCAATCTTAGGTTCTGAGAATAGGAGAAGCACCAAGTGAACAAGGGCAATCCTACCATCCGATGTTTTTTACGCACGACCACCCCTTTGAAGAATTTTACTGTGCTTGCATAGTTTTATTAAATAAAACCTGGAAAGAAATGCGAGCAACCACAGAAGATTTTGTGAAAGTTTTCTCAGTCGTTAGACAACAAATTACGAGAGCTTTGCAATGCAAACCAACTAGCTTCGAAAAATTCAAAAGCAAACTGCAGCAATTGACATATTCGACTATTACTACTCTGTGGCAACAAGAAAGAACCCACAGGGAAGAATGGGAAAGTCAAGCTCGCCCAATCGTCGAATTAAGGGAACAAATAACGCCAGAGATTCTGGATTTAATTCGACAACAACGATTACAATTTTTAGTCGAAGGGACAAGATTCACTAAATACAGTGCAAGAGGACAGGTAATTGTCTTAATTTTTTGTATTTACTTTATAATGTGCTTCAAAATTGGTAGAAACATAATGTTTAAGATATATGAAAGAGTTCAGGTGATAAGAAAATTATCCAATAATTTCTGCGCTGGTTTTTATTCTTTCAAAGCAGAATTAATTTTAGTATCGACAATAATTTTAAAAAGTTTGATCTACTCGGTTAGTTTTCACTTATTTAAATGTAAGTCTTATTCTCACTATAGCTAATAATTAACGCTTTGCTTGCGGGTCATCCAAAGAAGAGCTTTGACAACTTTCTGTGCTTCAATTTTAAATAAGTCTACCTTAAATTCTTCCGCTTTCAAATATTTTCAATTCTTTATTCTTGAAAGATTTTAACATTTTGAATTAAAAAAGTAAATCGGAATGACCCTTTTCGATTGTAGAGAGGTAAACGGTATAGTAATTATATCTTATGTCTACAGCTCGAAATACAAAAATGTAGTAATCCCGTTAAAAACATTTTCAGAGGATTAAAGACAAATTTTGGTACGTCCGTCTATCTCCGAATCACAAAGTCTTCCACTATGGCGATTGCGATGAAAAATCAGTACCGACGATAGAAGAACTTCCAACGAAGTTAGCAGTCGTCGAAATTCGAGGGCTTCTTATTGGAAGAGATTGTCCTCACATGAAGGACCTACAAAGGCGAAAAACCACACATCAGCTCGCATTTTCACTGGTCTTAGACTCTGTCGAAGTAACAAGTTTGGATTTCGTAGCTCCTGATGAAGAGATTTTTGATTACTGGACTGATGGCATTAACGCTATACTCGGTACTAATATCCTTTTTATTTAAAATAAAAAAATTTGAATCATATTTATATTATTTAAGTATCTAAAATTTGGAAACTGTTTTGCAGGTAACAAAATGGTCAGCAAAGAAGCTGAAAAGGATTTAGAGATTCTTCTTTCAATGGATACGAAACTGAGACTCTTGGATGCCGAAGGAATTGATATTCCACAAGATCCTCCTCCAATTCCAGAACCGCCTCCGAATTACGACTTTTGCTACGAATTGAAATAGGTTTTTGAAGCCTTTACTAATTATCGTGCTAATTACGCATATATTCTACGACTACCAGAATAATTTTGCTCGAGAGAACAATTTTGTAAGGTTGGAATAGTCTTAATTTTTTAAAAATAATTCTTACGAATTTTACATTCTGCAATCTACACAGTTAGAAAAATTTTTTTATCAAGCGGGAAATTGCATTATACACACTTTTTACCAAAGATTTTAGTTAGCAATATCCGTATACAATTCATGTACATATTTACATTTTATCATGAAGTATATTTTATAGAAGTTTTAAGTTTGACAAATCTTTGATGAAAACGATTATGTTTCTATACATACGACGCAATTTTGATATTTTATGTCGATATGATTTTTATTTTGACTATATACTATACACTATACTATGATATTCTCAACTATATTCGATAACGATCGCGACTACTTTATCAGTATTTATACATACATATATAAGCTATATATAGTCTTTAGTGTAACGACAAAATATATACACTGCTTTCGATAAAATAGAAAACGTTTATTAAATTTCATGTCAAGTACACATGTCCAAGTCGCAAAAAAATTGTGATAGCAAAAAGTCACGGTTTCTGGAAACTTTAAATGAAATCCTTGTTCAGTGACAGAAGCGTATTTAAATGAGTTAGAAGCGTCGTGCGTCTCTTTTGTGCCGTTAAGTTTTTGAACATCACGATGTCTGTGCGGAATGTGTTTTAGGAAAGGGCGAGGCCTTTTTTCTTGTTTTTTCTACATTACTTCGTCAGAGAAGATGTGATAATTTTGAGGATTGTACGCGTACTGGTCGGACGGACAGAGGAAAAATTCGATGAAATTGAGAACTGGACCTCTGCTGAAAGGATTCCAGTATCGTCCTTTCTTGTCACGCAAGTACGGATAACGTTTGTAATTGAACATCTCGTTCGTTGTTAGGTTCATGCAAGCATGTAGTACCTGAAAAAAAGTGACAAATTTATTAAAACTGAATATCATTTTTAAAAATCGTTTTCATGAAACTTTTTATTTATGCAGGTACAATTGAACTTCTTACCAAAGTGCAGGTCAATATCCAACCAAGTCCGCAAAAGGCAAGAGCTTCTATTAGGCCTAGAATGTAGAGCAGATGGATTCCTTCGATTGCAATACAGTAGCAGGCGAAGTACACCGTAAATGAGCAATTGATAGCCACGCACATTACGAAGAAAAAGAACCACATTCTGGAATTTTAAGAAAAGAGAGGTTTTCGACTGCGGATTACTCAATTTTGGTTTCGAAATATTTCAAATTGATCACAAACCTATTTCTTAATCCAATGCAGTTGTAAATAAAAGGACAGTGATGATCAAAGTAAGTGACGCAACGATTACAAATACGGCAGTGCTTGGCTCTAAGCGGTCTAAAGCATCTGCAACTATGGCAGAGTTTTGATAAAATCACGTTCCTTTTCTTCCATTTATCGAAGTACGGAATCTAAGACATTAATAAGAGAGTTAAAGTCTATTAGTAGAGAGAGAGAGAGAGAGAGAGGGACAGAAAGAGGAATGAAATGTGAGACTGATGATTATGAATGAATGTTGAACTAATTCCTGATCAATTTACTTGTCTTATCACTCTGTAGTATGCGTCGCTATTTTGAGGAACATAACCAGGATCTTTTCTATTAGCTACAATCCAGGATATCCACATAACGATATTCCAATAAATAAAGCAGTAGTGGCTGCCTCGAAGAAGATTCCAAGTTAGAGGAATGCATTTGAAGAAGTACATAGGATAGCCCCAAAAGAGAACGGAGCCCATGAATAAAAGCAGAGGTCCTTTACTATTTCCCGCACCGCCAAACAGCAATGCCCTTCAAAACAAAAAGGTATGTTTTATTTTTGCAAGAGAAAATAATTGACAACTACATTGAACAGTGTTCGAAGCTTCATGGGATTTTGTTGAGTCTTCTATCAACGCAACGATCAGAGAATGTAGAGCTTCAGTGTTCGAATCCTCGCAGAATCGAGTCACATGCTTCCAAAATTAGTCTTGAAGCTTCGAATGTTACTAATATATGAGAATCATAAAACTGAAAAATGATTTTATTTGAATTTTCAAGGCTCCAAGTAAAATCTAGAAGCCCAAAATTGCAGACCTTCTTGGCACAGTTAAAAAGCCTCGAACACTCCCTGGAGTTCGGAAGCTTCAGTCTTCAAGTTTCGAATAAGGTTCTTCCACAAAGTTCCACCGGCTTCGAAGCTTCAGAGCCCTGAAGCTTTTACTTTTGGTCAGAGCACCAATCCTTGCAATTTGAAGGCTAGAATTTCAACCAAAGCTTCGAATTTCCAGAATTTCAAAGCTTGATTCATTAGTTAAATTTTATACCAACCAGAGTTCGTTGATAGGCGGAATCCATCTGGCTCTTCTTCTCTGCTCAGCCTGGAGGATTTGCACAACCTCGGAGTGATGATGGCTTTTGGCCAACTGTAAAGGAGTTTTGCCATTTTTGTCCCGAGGCTCCAGTTCGATTTTGCTCTTCTCGCAAAGAATTTTAACACAGCTGACGTTTCCTGACAGGCAGGCTAAATGAAGAGGGGTTGAGCCAAAGTGATCTGGCTTTTCCAGGTCCACCCCACTGTACATTAGGAGTTTTATCAGTTCTGGGTGACCCTTGTAAGCTGCCCAATGCAAGGCAGAATCGCCGTTTATGTCCATCAGGTGACCTGAGGCATCACAACCCAAGAGAAATGCTGCAGTTGCGTATTTTCCAAACATACAAGCTGTCATCAGCGGGGTCAAGCCTTTGAAATCTGCTGTGTTTACTGCAACTCCTGACTGTTGGAAGAAAAAATACTTGTACACATTTTCTACGATGTGAATCTCAAAAATTGTTAACACTGCTCAAATGAATTATGTCTATACCTTCAAAAGAAGTTGAACAATTGCACTGTGGCCTTTACGACATGCCCAATGAATTGGTTTCGGGCCTTGTGTTCCCAGACAAGACAAGTCAACGGGACCATTTCTTTCAATAATATATCTCATTACCTATAAAACATTTTAATGTATCGTTAAAAGTCGAATTATTTCGGCTTTAAATGTAAATTTATGAGCTTATTTAAAACATTTGAAATCTAAAAACTACAAACTTCAACATTTCCATCCAAAGCCGCCCAATGAGCCGGTGTGTATCCCCATTCATCTCTTGCACTGAGAATACTTGATCCATTCTTATCAACCAACTCTTCCACTGCTTGTAACTCTCTGTAAAAAAAAATATTTTGATTTTTAAAACCGTATGAATTTTATAAATGCTAAATTTTGAAAAAGCGCGGGAATCCCCAACTCTTTTTAGAGTGGCAACACTACTAATTCAAATTATGGTTCTGCACTATTAGCAGTCAAAGGATTTTTAAAATGAAGTTTTACGAATTATTCTTTTGGTGTACTTAATTGATTTTACGTTAATCAGAAAAGAAAATGTAATCATTTGATAATTTAATTATTTTATAATGAAACTGACCCAGCTCTGAGAAGCTCGAAAACGAGTTTAGTTTCATCCGATGGGGTTTGCCCAGGAGTTGCTTCGTCGGCATAGACATTATCGTCAGGACCATTTCTCCTTCGACTTCTGGAATTTTTCGATTGATCTTGATTGTTCAATGAAGTTGCTGAGATCAAATTGTTTGAGAGATTCCCGACCATGTCGGGATCGGGACTTAATTCCCATACAGATCTTGCTGATCCCGGCCCTGTTACAGGGCTTATGGGATATACCTGCATAGCATATTTTAAAATAATGTATAGTAGATTTTATAAACCTCCATATATTATAAATATAAGTATATATAAATATAAGTATTTTACTCTTTACAGGATGTGAAAAGATTTCAGGAGATTTCAAAGCCTTAAAGCAATTTAATTTAATTTAATTTAACAATATAGTGCAAAAATAATTTCAAAATATGTTTTTTTGACGTAATATTAAATAAACAATTTTCCTTTTCTAGGAGAATATATTTTTTTTTAATTTGTGAGTGATTTTTGTGTAATTATAAACTTTTCTAGGACAACAATGGAAAAACCTTGCAAAGCGTCGAGAGCTCCGTGTTGCTGGGATCCACTTCAATGGATTTGAACTTGATCCTTTTCACTGAAATCTTGCTTTTTTGATGAGACAGCTTAACACAAAATTATTTCTACTTATTGTATCTTTACTTAACTGAAAATATGTGTGGCACTTGAATTTAGTAAACAGACTAGTTTGACATGTCAATTGGTACCTGCATCAGACCTAGATTCTCTGGTTAACATTTGCGCATTCGAATCAATAATATAACGCGCACCTCTACTCGGCAGCCCTGCGCGAGATATCATTTCATATATTATAAAATCTGTTCTATATATACTAAATATAATTTCTGTTTCGATTCGGATATGTATCATTGTTATCATCTGACTAATTTTCTTCAAGGAGTAAAAGTCAATTTACCTATTCTTATATTATTATGCACATACTATATGTGTCAATAAAACCTCGAATAACTTGCTAACATACGAGGGGAACAAATAAAATGCACTTTAATATATTATAAAAATCGACATTCTCGATATAGTTTACAAATTTGAGAACTTTTAAGTATTATTCAACGAGACCCACAACTCAAATTTCAACACTAGAATATTAATTATGCTGCTCAATCCTTTTTGGCATAATTATCTTTATAGGAAAAATAATGCGGTAAACTCAAAATATTTTAAAAACATTTCCCGCCATTTTTTAATATGGTCACCGGTTTAAATGCATTTTTTGTCCCTAAAAAGGTTTCTTCTTTCTAATTTTTAAGGGGGGGGGGTCTTTTTATTTTTTCGATACTTTCATTTTATAGTCTTTTCTGACACTACATTCCGATCATTAGCAAACAAAAAATTATTTTTATATATCATATGAAAAAGTATGAATTTTTTATCCAAAAAAATTTATAAAAAATACACAGAGAGTTTTTAAGAATTGGAAGCTTATTGGAGGTGTCTCCTGAATTCAAAGAATTTTTTTAAGCTACGCTACTCAATTCTTGTACCTTGTTGCAATAATAAACAATTTAATACACAAGCCTGCATTTTTTTAGTCTAGTTTTTAGCGAATTTAGCCGAAAATAGCTTGGAAGGGTGGAGATCGCATTTCGGCGAGTCAGTGCAGTCGACAGGGTTTGATCAGCAAAGAGCCAAGCGAAAATCGGGACGATAGCCAAAGTCGCTAAGCAATTATAGAATTGGATTCGATCGAAGCGTTCGAAGAGGTCCGCTCCACCAGATTCGTTTTATTTTAGCTTAGCTTTCGAAGGCATCCGGTTGTGCATTCTCCTCGCGGATCATCGCTTCGACGAAAGTGAGTGTCCTCTTTTGCACATTTTACTCAGCGATTACGACTTGTAAACATCCTGTCCAAGTTTCTCTGGCGGAGCGTAACCCCCAATTTCCGTGACACCCTCGGTACTTCGTGATCTATTTTTTAAAAATATATTTCACAAAAAGTGGTTTTATGTTTTTACACTCTTTTTTTTTTAATTTTCTATCATTCTTGGATGCGTTAGTGTCTTGCGTGAAGTAGTAAATTGTGTTAAATCTTTCGAAAGGGTTCTCAGTGGATATGGGAGTGAATTTGTAATTTAAGGCTACTGTGATTTTGAAAATTGTGTTCCATTAAATTCGAAAGTGTACTTCTGATATTGTGAACGAACAATGTACACAAAACCTTCTTATTCCGAATTGTAGTCAACCAGAAAATTTTAGTTGTGTTTAATTCATTTAGTTTTTTAGTCCTTTGTTTATCTTTTGCGTAAATCTATTTGTGGAAAAGAGTCTCTTTCGAGAAAAGTCGATTTTATTTACATCTCTTGAAAAGTTACGTGAACAATCTAGATTCCAAGTGACTTCAATCTAATTGCGAAACACAGTGACTTGGAATTTAGAAGGTGGTTGAAGTTCAAGTAACAAATAGAAGTATGATAGAAAATCTTTAAAAATTGTTTTAAATAATTTATTGATTTAATTAAATTTAAGGACAGTTATTTTCTTTTTTAATTTGAATGTTTAGTTGTAGTCGATATTTATTATTTATTTATGTTTTGTGTTAGGTTCGAGGGGCGTCCTTCGACAGATTCTGCGAGAAGCTATCAGCCTAGAAAACCGATATCATGGAGGCGATTAAGAAAAAAATTGCAGCTTTGAAAATGGAGATGGACCGAGCGAATGAAACGGTTGAAGTGAATGAAACGAAGGCCCGTCAGGAAAATTTGAGAGCTGATTTGCTATTTGAAGAAGTGCGTGATTTAGAAAGAAAACATGCTCAGATGGAACGTGATTTTGAAATCGCTAAAGTCAACCTTGAAACTTCTACGGCAGAATTAGAAAAATGCGAAAAAGCTTATGCAAAAGTGAGTGTGACAATTTTAAAAAATCAAAAAAATAAGAAATCAGTATTTCAAAATAAAGTAAATTAGTTTTAAATTAAAAATAAGCTAAACATAAACTTTTTAAATGAACAAGAGAGAAAGCCTGATAGAGTAAACAATTTTTAAATTTGGAACGATTGAAAGCTGCGGACTTTAATAATTTTAAATTAATGTGAAATAAGACAATATTCCAGTATAATTAAAAATTTTAGGCAGTGGCAAAAGATGAATCATAATTATTTGGACGCTTTATTATATTTTTCTTACAGGCGGAACAAGACCGAACTTCAATGACAAAAAGAGTTCAGGATATTGAGGTGGCACTTCAGAAAAAGGAAGAAATGCGTAATATTGCAACAATAAAATTAGTACGAGCATCTGAACTCGCTGATGACGCGAAAAGGTGAGAAAGCCATAAATGAAACATGTTATTTTCTATTTGATTCAGAGAACAATATAAGATGTTTGTAGAATAAGTTGGAAAATATACAAAAATGCCCTTTAATGGTTCAGATCATTGATTACTCCTGTTAACAATTATTTTTTTTATTTTAGAATGTGCAAAGTGCTGGAAGAAAGGAATAAGCAGGACGAAGAGAGAACGGAGAAGCTGCAAAATGAGCTGAAAGATGCGAGACTAATTGCCGAGGACGCCGACACAAAGTCTGAAGAGATTTCGAGGAAGCTGCAGTTTGTTGAGGAAGAGCTGGAAGCTGCGGAGGAGAGAGTGAAGACTAGTGAAGCGTCAGTATTTGTTTTAGGGTGACCAAAGTATGGGCTCGACATTTAAGAGAGATCTTTGAAAAATTAAACTCACAATCAGGAAGCACGAAGGGAACGAATCCATTTCTTTATCGAAGCAGTCCCTGCATAAGTGCGTTTCCAAAATTCTTCCCCGGGTCATAAACCTTTTTTCTTTTACTTCTTCTTTTCTGCTTACAGAAAAATTATTGAACGAGAAGATGAGCTCTTCATTGTCCAAAATATTGTGAAATCTTTGGAAGTCTCAGAGCAAAAAGTAATTTTGATATTTTACTCGCGTTATTTTATTTTGTTTCATTTTTTGACTTGTACTTTGTATCTTGTTTCTAAAAGTAATAATTTGTTCTAGGCCAACCGCCGAGTGGAGGAATTAAAGCAGGAATTGAAGGATTTGAAACTATTCTTTAAGGCGACAGAAAAACGAGCTATGCAGGCTGAAAGGGCAGTCAAGGCACTTATGAGAGAAGTTGACAGAAAAGAAGGTACAGTCATTTTATTTATAGTGAATTTTTGCAATATTTCAATATTGTAATGTTTAATATGAATGGTTTATTGTTATTGAATTTTTATTTATTTTTTCAGACGAATTGAGAGAAGAAAAGGAAAAGTACAGGGCTATGTGCGATGATCTGGACTTGACCTATGCCGAAATGACGGGATTCTAGGCCACAGAAAATTTAAAATTACTAAGTTTTTTACTCTTGCGCTTCTTTTGCGTTCGCTATTCAAAATGGAAATGCCAATCGCTTTCTCTAGATATGCTGATTTCATGATTTCTGTTGCGACAAACTACAATAGGCATAAATTATAAGATTAATGCTTTTAGAGCTTTTTGAGCTTTTTGATGCTTTGCTTAAGAATTTATTAGGAATAAACATCGCTTGCTTATCTTATTGTTAGAACTTATTATCGCTTCGCTTCGCATGATATTCAGTCAAGATCAATCTTGATTAATGAACGTCAGTTGTTGATCTGACGAGTTCGTTTATTTTTCAGGAACAATCGTGGAAGTCTTGATACACCAATCTCACCCTTAAGGTATAAATCTTCTTTTTCCAAATCTTATTAGGTTTCTAATGCTGTACGTAAAGCTGTATTTTCAATAAATACCATTCAAGAATCTGAACGGATGTTTCTCTTCTTTTAGAGGTGAGATTAGTTTCGTCCTGCCAAGAATTTCTCGTCATCGTGAAGAAATTTTTGTTCACATTTTCAATTCCCAATCCCTTGCCAAAATCCAAATTTTTATCAACCTCGAAGTAGAGGTTCTTCATTTTTCTATTATAGAGGGTTTTTTATTTTCTTTGTAGACACTAAATAAAAAGCACATATTTGAGTCAAAAAAATAGCTAAATTTTAATTTTATCATATTATGAATGATAAATTATTAGTTTAAGTTCGAAGGATTTGAAATACAAATGAAATGCATGTTCGTTTTCAATATTATAATTTTAAAACGTTTTGAAGGGCAGAATTTTTTACTTTTTCTAAGATATTAGCATTGGGCTAATAATAGAAAATAAAATTCGGACCATAATCACAAATTCGAAATAAATGAATGTATATTTAACGAGTGTTCAGTTAAAATGAGAAACGTTTAAAGGTATGCGAAGAACTCGAGGAATTCATTCTAGGCTAAGTAAAGAGTTCGACAGCATTGTTCTTTTGCATTATTTCGAGTCTATAAAGCAACGATCTCTTCGGTCATCGAGTACAGTAACCCGTAAGCCTTTGATTCGAAAGTGAGTGAAAACAAGAAGCTTTAATATTTAAGAAAATTTAATAAAACGAAGTAAAATAAGGATTTTTTTTTCTTTAAAAAAGTGCTTTTTTTATTGGTCAGTGAAAAAAGTGGGACTGATTTAATAAATATTAATTTAATGCTGATTATTTAATTTCAATTTATCGTGAAAAATAAAATTTGGTGCCATGAATGCAATTAAGAAGAGATTGCAGACTTTGAAGATTGAAAAGGACCTCGCACTAGAAAAAGCGGATGCTTGTGATCAACAATCCAAAGAAGCTAACAGGAGGGAAGAAAAATTGATAGATGAAGTTCGAGAGTTGGCTAAGAAATTAATGCAGATGCAGCAAGATTTGCGACTTAATAAATCTCAACTAGTTCAGTCGAATTTAAATTTGGAGAAGAAGGAAAAGGCTTTCTTGACTGTTAGTTGACTTTTCAAATTTAAAAGATTTATCAAAATTAGGAATCAAAGTTAATTTCTTATTTTTGTGTTTCAAAACAAATATTGTACATATTTTGAGTACAGATATTTATTGATTTAAGTTTATTTAGGTACAAGAGTTTTTGTATTTTATTTTTGCTTTTTTTAATAGGCCCAATCTGAATTAGCAATGCTGAACAGAAAAATGCAGCAATGCGTGGCGAATCTAGAAAAGTCTGAAGAGCGACGATTGATTGCTCAAACAAAGCTTGCGAAAGCTTTGGAGACTGCTGAAGATGCCAAAAGGTTTGTCTTTGCCAAATGTAGAATGTTTTCGAATTTTTAAATTTGGAAGAGTTATTTATATAATTTCAATGTAAGGGATAAATTAAAATAAATAAAAATAATAATGTAATTTAGAATATGCAAAGTTTTGGAAACAAGAAGCAAGCAGGATGAAGAAAGAATGGATCAGTTGACTGCTAAATTAAAGGAGGCAAGAATTATTGCAGAAGATGCAGATAACAAATCGGATGAAATCTCGAGGAAATTAGCGTTGGTGGAAGATGAACTAGAAATTGCTGAAGACAGAGTCAAATCTAGCGAGGCGTACGTAATCTTTTATTTTTTTAAATTATACACAAATTAATTGCATAAATCATTATTACAAAACAAAAATTATTTCATTTTAGAAAAATTACTGAACGGGAAGACGAGCTTTTCATTGTCGGAAACATCCTTAAATCTTTAGAAGTGTCTGAAGAAAAAGTAAACCTCTTAAATATTTAAATATTTGAATATTCTGTTTTATTTGTCTTGTCTAACATTTTCCATTTTTATTCTAAAGGCTAATCAGAGGGTTGAAGAATTCAAAGAACAGCTCGAGAGTCTCAAAGCAAAATTGAAAGAAGCCGAAAAACGAGCAATTTTCGCTGAAAAATCTGTTAAATCTTATATGGAAGAACTGGAAATGAGAGAAGGTTTCTATCAATTCAAACTATTTTTTTTATATTTAACAACAGCATTTTTTGCAATACAAATCATTTTTTCAGATCGACTGCGCAAAGAGAAAGCAAAATACAAATACATATCCGACGATTTGGATTCTACCTTCTCCGCACTTACTGGATTTTAGGAGTCTCTTTTTATTTTTATCATAAACAAAATTCTTACTGAAAAAAAAAAGTAAAAATTACAAATGTCCTGAGAATAATATAATAATTAATATTAATTACCTTCTATGAATCTGACGATATTATAACTTTGTCAAGTAGGTAAATTTCGAAATATACTATTCCATACAACTTAAAAGTTGAAATTTTAATAGAAATAGAAAATTAAAAAAATAAGAACATTTTAGAGAGCTTTATACGATATCAATTTATTGATTCGTTTCTATAATCAACACAATGTTTCCGAAAGGTCGTATCGCTTTAATAAAGTTAAGAATTTTCAGGACCATTACTCACGATTCATACTCACATTCTTATTCTCACAACGAGGAAATTCTCGAGACTAGATAAAGTTTTTAATCGATTGGTCATCTTAAATCGAATTTCGGGTCCTCGGATCATACATTCGATCGCGAATTCTTCAATCCAGCAGCATGAATATAAAAATTAAAGTTAATTTAATTTGTATACAAGCAGAAATATGTTTTTTTTTTTGCATTTTATGCGTGAAAGATGAGGTGGATTTAAATGATTTAAATTAATAATATAATTTTTTCAAAGCATGCTGCTGTGTTAAAGCAATTTTACGCCATTTCTTCCACACTAATATTTTGTACACAGCAATTGTCGCAATCATATTGACACAACAATAGTAATTAATAGTTCGTTTGATTCGCACTCGAATGAACTTTTATCTTTTGTTTCAGATTTAATAATTATCGTATTAACTCTTACTTATCGACCAAGTATCGTAGAAAAAAGATTGGCGGTGCAGTCGGTTGGAGACTTATTTGACAATAAAAAATAATGTACAAAAATTGTGGCGGCCCAAAAACCTGCCTAATAGAAAACAGTCGACGCACGATTAGGATCTAAATTAATTCGAGTTTGATTCACGTGCTTCCTCTCTTATATACATGTAATATAATATTTATCTACGTTTAAGTTTGCAGTCCATCGCATTTTCGTCGTTCATTTCGAATAATCCTTAAAATTAGATTATATAAAGAAAAATTACATTTCTTTTATGATACGATTTATAATTTATCCAAATTTGAGAAATTCGAGTTGGAATTTTTAGTACTCGAGAAAATGCAAATTTCGAAATAACTTTTTCTTTTTAAAGGCATTGGAACGGCGAATAAAAAATAGTCAAGGTTTGGAAATACATTACATTATTGAAAAATTGTTATTGCTTGAAATGAATTGAATTGAATGAAGAAAATTGATCTTGTTTTAAGACAAACAGATCGACCCATCCAATGCCCTTAAAACTCTTGATAAAATCTAAAAGTAGCTAAAACCAGATAACAATTTTTTCATAGAAGAAATTTATAAAATTCAAAACGACGAATGCACGCTCGGAATTTACAACGGAATCACATTTCCGGTGACGGTACTTTTTACCTACAAATAGAAGTCTTACAGCATATTAACGGATCTAAATAATCAACGTTTATACGTACGTATATAAACATTACAATGCAACAGAGCCCAACGTTAAAGATCTTCTCTACAATCTTTTTTTTATTCTCCCTTTGATTTGTTTTCACACTAATGCCCATCTCCATTTTGGAAACCACTTGCCTTCTATTTTGTCATGGTCTACCTCGTTTTGTCATGAATTTTTATCCTCTGCGTATCGAAAACGAATAATAAGATGGACAGAAAATTAAAATTTTGGAAATCGAAAACTCCCTGTGACTAAAAAGATTCATTTTGTCTGTCTTATAATTTGTATACAATTTTTAATTGATTAATTAGAAATAAGATTCTCTCGTATAAAGATTAAGAAAAAATCCTCAGGTTGTTTCTTACATTGGGAAATATTTGCAAAAGTGAAACAAAAATTAAAAATTTCTTACTTTTCCAAGACAGATTATAAGAAAGTCTAATGAAAATTTTCAGCCCGAGGGAGTAAAGAAGTTTTGTTTTTTATTTTTCAATACAGCCTAACGAATATGTCTTTGGTCTCGGATGGGTCTCCCGCTAACTGTCGGGTAGCCATTCCAAAATTCGACTATAATTAATAATTATTAGGAAATGGCAGAAAATTAAATAATTAATTAATAGGTATAAGCTGGTTGGACTTATCATTGTCAGTTTTGATAAAAAGTAGTTTATATTTTGGCAGTTTATATACACACACTTCCTTGATTGAAAAAATCTGATAAAACTGGAAGATAATATTTATAATAAAAATAAATATACATATAAAAATAAATTTAAATGTTAATAAGATTAATAAAAGATATTGAAATTTTTTTTAAATATTCTGCTCTTCTATATTGTTGCTTCGTGATATTATTTTTAAAAATTAAGTAAGTATTCCATCAAAGAATATTTTAGTGAATTTTTTCTCGACCAAGGAAGTACCTTGAAATATAATTTATAAATCTTACGAATTAAAATAATTATTTTGGTTTCTGAAAAAACTTCTTTCTCCAGAATAGTTACCCGGAACGATTCGCAGCGGTCTGAGCAAATTTTCGTTTAGCACAAATTCGTGCTAGTCGTACTTTTCCATTCGCACGGATTTTTTTGCATTCATACACACGCGTAATCGCAAACCTCGTCGTGTCTCTTCTCAAATTTTCATTTTTCAGGCAGACAAAGATTTTCAGAATAGAATAGACTAAATTTGTATACATTTATAAAATACAATAACAAAAATTGGGAAACGATTTTACATTAACGTTAATATTAAGTAAAGATTCGATTTAATGATAGTTTAATTTTTTTTTACAGTGCCAGTTATCATTCGTTAAAAAAGAACATTATCGAAATATTCCTTTAAGAAAAAATTACGTCAATGTCCTTATTTCAATGTAAATCTTAAGTTTATAAATTGTAGATCTTCAGTACTTTGAAGCAAGTTCCAATCGCTTGTATTTGGAACGAGCGATATGTTTATTATCTTTACAGACTTCAACTTTAAAAAGTTAAGTTTTGGGTATAATCGAGCCTCCATTGTAAAGAAACAAAACTTCATTCTGTTTCTTTGTATTAAAATTATTTTTGTTGGTTTAGTGGCTTTTAGATGCACGTGGCTTTAAAGTTTGAATACTCTAAAGTTGAAAATACTTAAATTTATGCCTTTAAATGACTTAATTCCTGAATTGTCAAATTATAGTGGTTGAAATTTAAAGGTTTCGAAATATTGATTTCAAAATTTAAAGCCCAAAACATCTTTATAGTATCAATGAGTGTTTCTACCTATCTATCATCAGTGCATTTCAACAATTCTGAATACTTACTAAATTTAATGATTTAAATGAGTCGTAAATAATTTCATCTTACAGAAAAAAAAAAAACATATAAAAGTACAAAAAATTCTTAAATCTTTATAATAATTTTACAAGGGCCATTTACATCTAGATTACAACATTTTTGAATCTCAATAATTATGAATTAACATCTAGGTATTTATTTTTTATATCTACTTAAATAGATCGAATGAAGTCAAAGTCTTGCTGAATGAAGAATTAAATTTTTGATTTTTGTACGTAAAAATCTCTTTTTATATTTTAAATAATGATAGTAATGATAGTAATCTATAAAGGCAAGATTTTCAGCTACTTAAAAGTATTTGATATGGAACCTCCAAAAAATGGAGAATTGTTTTTCGATAATTGATTGGCACCTAATCACATGAATAAATTAATGAAATGTGGAATGAATGCCATCTGAAGTATGAAATATTTTGAAACGTTTAACGTAAATAATAAATTTGTACCATCAAGGCAGTCAAGAACTTTGCATTACCTTAGACATGTTTAAATTATTTTATGAAAGTTTTTTTGGAACTTCTTTGTCGATAAAATATTATCTAAGAGTATAATAATGAAACAATGACGTCCGCAGAATATTTAGGGTGATCTGTTCAACACTTATTGTCAAGACGTTCCCAAAAAAAATTTAATATTGAATTGGTTTGAGCCGTTGATAAAAATTTTAGTATCGACTCGAACCAATTTAGTATACGGATGCGAACAAATTGGCATCAGTAGTTGATGGCAACAGAAATCTTGTATTAGAACCGACCTAGCTTTTAATACGAATTGCAAAAGAAATACTGGCGTCCATTATTTACAAGGTTTTAATTTGGCAATAGATTTACCTTTCTTTTAAATTTGAGTTGAGACGCGACGAGGGGCGAGGGGCTGACGTTGAAACGACGTTGGTCGTAGATTTAAGGGAAGGAATTCAGGGAATTAAGGATTTTAAACAGCGATTGAATAATCAGAGGAGGGGTTGTTTTGGGTGCCAGGCCTCGACCAAAGAGAACTCCTGAGGCCTAATTTCAATTTCTTCAAGGAATCAATGTCGCATTCAGCTTCGCTGAGTTCGGGCCGCTCAACTCGTTCGCTTCCTGGTGGAGGCCCCACCTGATTTAATTGGTTCCCGCCGAAGGCGGTTTCCGCGACGGATATTGGAGGCAGTAGTGTGCGCAGAGAACTCCTACCGGGAACGTGCCATCTGGGGAGAGGAACAATTTTTTAGTTTTAATCAAATACAAAAGTTTCCATTCCTTGATTTGGGATTTGACCCTTAATTACTGATGAATCAGATTACCTAGATCGGCCTCTTCGTGGCAAAGACTTCTGCTCGGACATGGGTGAGATGTCTGAGGAAGTGCTCGAAGTGCCGTGATATATGAAATCCGAAACCGCCCGAACTAGAAAATTGATATATTTAGTAGATTATTATAATAATTAATTTACAATAATAATTCTGAAACATTCGGATACTCTGCTTACTGTGTTTCAATTTGCCTGCATCCAGTTGATTCGAAGACTCCGTCCGGGAACTCGTTAATTGATCCGGGTCAGACTCGCTCTCGTCGGTCTCGACGTCCCCCGAAGTATGCTGCTTCCTCTGTTGACGTCGTCGCGACGACACGCTCTTCATTGTCTGAGAGATACAAATGTTAATAGTCAGTTTATTTTTTTGTTTTAATTTGATTTGCAAATATTGAAATGAGACTGACCGTCGCTTGGGGGGGAGGACTCGCGCATCCCTCCGTCATGGCGTGCTCGTGATACATGAAGCTGTGAAGAAGAGTGTTGTTGGGGTGCAAACCGCCCCCGGAGGCTTCCGCGCCTACAAGACCACCCAGCCCTGCCAGGTTTCCCCCTCCACCCTCCGAAAGCTGGAACGTAGCGTACGGCGAGATGTCCTCCGCTGTCTCTGTAACCCAAGAGAGGCATTGCCTACCTTTCAAATCGCGTCAAATCTCCTCAATCGCTCACCCGTCTATCCTTTTTAGTCTAAAAGTCCACCCTCTTTCATCCAATTCCAAAATACAAAAATCAATCAAACTAGAAATAAAATAATTAAATAAGCCGTTCAAACTCAACTCAAATTATATAAAATAATTATATAAAATTATATATATTTTTTAATATATTAATTATATTAATTAATTAATTAATATATTAATTATATAAAATAATATAATAAAATAATGCGTATTATAATACGCATTAAAGTGAAATCGACTTTCCAAGAAGTCGAAGGTAGCTCAACTTTTCTTATTTGAGTTCCACCTGTAAATCAACGTAATACCAAACCTGTCTTTCGTCCGTATCGTAACAAAGATTCACCTGGAATCTTCTCCGGTCCTCCTGAATTGGCCTGCTGAAGGGCCACCTTGTGGATGGTGGCATAGTACCTCTCCCTCTGGGTTTCGGCGTTCTGCTGGTTCTCCTGCGACTCCTTCATCGGCCTCTGTACCCGGTCCCCCGAATATCCTGCAAATTCAATCAATTGTGAGGACATTGCAATAACCTTTATGCAACAATTGGCTCTCTAACTCTTTCAGCACACAATAAATAAGGGAGTGCTTACTATTTTTCCAACGCAAAGCAAGAGTGACTGCCGCTGCAAAAAGTGCGACTGCAGCAACTGATAACGGCAATATGATCTTCACATCAGCATAAAATGGTATTCCTGCTATGAATCCTCGTTTGGAAAGTTCCGGTGGAGGAGGCTCTACAATTTTTCAAACATCAGCATCATTGCAGATAATAATTGAGTAATCATCTAATAAACGAATTTCCTAATTCTCTCTTGTCTTTAAATTGGAATATATACAAACCTCCTTCCTTAGTTAGAGTAACAAACGTAAATTCAGCCTGATTGCTTCCTGCTACATTGTGAGCTTCAACTTTCAATTGATAGACTGAACTCGGTGCCAGATTTGTGACAATAAACCTGCGTTGCATCTTGACACTGTTGGACACCAAAGTCCAGTGAAATTCATTGATTGGTCTGTATTGGATGATGAAGTAAAGTATTGGACAGCCATTGTCTGGCCACACATGGAGACGTAGAGCTAGAGTTGTTGAATTTGGTGCCAAGAAGGCTGCCGATGGTGGAATTCCTGGTGGTTGACCTTGAGTTCTCACAGAAAGAACTGGCGAGGAGGGACTGCTTCCAATTTTGTTGTGAGATGTTAAATAAAGGTGATATGTGTTTCCACACAAAAGTCCCTAGAATAAAAATTTGAAACTCAAGGTCATGTATCAAGTTTTTAGTCAATTATGAGATTGATTACTATCATCCACTTGAAATAGGCCTGACCTTCAATTCATGACTCGTAGCTCTTCTCGACAATTGCAATTCATCCAAATTTCCGTGCGTTGTTCGATAATGTAAAGTGTAGCCTGTAAGAGGAGCTCCTCCATTGTAACCTTGCTTCCAGTGAAGTAAAATGCTGCTGGCTGTCGAACTTGTTACGTAAAGAACCGGGGAGTTTGGTGGAACTGTTGGAAAATAAAGTGGATGATTTTCATAAATCTAAATTGGTTAAGTAAAAAGGATAAAATATCGAATTACCTTGAACAGTCAAGGTGTAATGCAGCCTGTCACTTCCTTGGGAATTCTCCACTTGACAAGTGTAATTTCCACCATCCTGGGTTTGGAGATTCGACAGAACTAGTTCTCCAGTTTGCATGATTTGAACATTTCTAGATGAATCAGTGCGAATCTGTTCAGAAGTGCCTTTAAACCATTCTCTTGTTGGATCTCCAACTGAATTGCAAGAAAGTGTCGCTGATCCTCTCCAGGGCTTCACCACGTGACCACCGAAAGAAGTTATTCTCGCAGGAACTCGATTTGTGGGAACTTGAGCAGCTACTTTAGAACTTTGCCCCTCACCAACTCGAGTACTTCCGGTTACCCAAAATTGATATTCAACATGCTGCTGCAAACCAGTTGCCTCGAAAAAAGTATTAGTCGCTGGCAGGGTCCTTTTCCCATGATTTAATTCTTCACGACCATCGACGACTCTGAAAAATATTTGAAAATATATTAAACCGCAAGAGGAAGAGATTTTGATACAAGGGTAAGGTAGAGGCCGATATCATTTTATATTAAATTAGAATTCTCACCGAGTGTAGAGATTGTACTTCGTAATGATACCATTGGGTTCAAGAGGCGGTAGCCATGAGATGAAGAGGGCTTGTGGTGAACTAACAACCACTTTAATATCCGCAGGACTACCTGGAACTATTAGCAGAGGTTATTAGTTAATACAGAAGAGATTGCTTCTACTCCGAATACAGTCTGGCTTAATGATTAATTAAGAGCACATGGTAATTACCATGAAAGCAAATAGTTTATTTTTAGTAGTTTAGGATTTACTTGAATAATAATTGAAAAAGAAAAATCCTCCAACTGGGAAAATTCCTTCTTGTGAGAAATGAAGACTTTTAGTTTAAACTTGAAAAATTTCTTAATTACCATCTTCCTCAGTATGACAATAAGTCACTCGAGTTGCAACACCATCTCCAACTCTTGTAAATGCGAGCACTTGAATACTATAGTTTGAATATTTCCTTAGACCTGTTAAGACTGTTGTAAGAGCATTGGTTTTCCGAATCTGTTAATAGTGTTAATTAAAGAAAGTCGCTAATGAAAATTATCCAATGTACAATGATTTATGATTTATTTCAATAAGTAAATTACATACTTCCATTTCGTCGACACTTTGCCAACTTTCTGCCAAGATTGGTTCGTAATGAAGTTTGTATCCTTGAATAATTCCATTGCTATGAGAAGTGGGTGGAGGTTGCCAGGAGACTTGAAGAGACTGGGAAGTCAGTGCTGCACATCTTACGTCATCTGGCGGTGTACTTGGCACTAAAAATTTAATTCTCTATATCACCTATTTTTTATTTTGAAAATTCAGTGATTTCTCTTTTACACTTAGTTTCTTGACAATTAATACAAAAAACATATTACTAACCATCTTCCAAGGTCTGAGTGGTAAGAGGTTCAGAGAGAGGTCCAGATCCAACTTGATTGTAAGCTTGAACAACCAAAGTGTATCTGGTGTAAGGTCGAAGTCCCGAGAGCCGAAGTTCGCCTCCACCTTCCTCACCATCTCCAGATACCGAGGTAAAATTATAAGACGGGTTCCCAGAGCTGGAGAAAATAAATTGATATTTTCAAATGGTTTATTTGTTAGGAAATATGGATTATTTGATTATGAACAGTTAATTTCAGCGCGAGTGATTTTCCGTGGTGGTTTGGTGTAAGATAAAAATTAATAAAAATGATCTGCTCACGTAGTTTCTCTATATCCTACATTGAAACCCTGGACGTCGCCATGTCTAAGCTCAGGAAGAGGAGGAGACCAAGTAATCAAAATTTCTGTAGAGGAAAGTGGTCTCGCCACCAAATTAATAGGGGGACCTGCTGGTCTCTGTGGTTCTGTTCTCACTAAGAGTTCTGTTGATGGTGCTGACCTTCCAGCTGGACCTTCTGCAATCACTCGAATTGTGTACCTCGTCGCTGGTTTCAATTCATCGATAAGTGCAGCATAAGGAAGAGGTGGTCCAGTTAGTTCTTGTTGCTGCCACAAACCTGGAATTCCAATATTCAATATTCAGTACTAGTCTTCCTAAATTCAGACAACTCTAAAATTTTCAGATCAGAACAGTCATCAAAATATACATATTTAAGCTGCATGGAAAAAAAGTCTTTTCGTATTAGTTTAGTGTTTTTCTTTTAAATAGAAAATAAAGAAATTAAAAGATTTATACCTGGGTGCAAAAGGTAATAAATGTTACCTTCTCCTTCCTTATACTGAAGAATATATTTGGTCACTTCGCTCGTGTCCTGGGATTTATGCTGCCATTTTACATTGATGCTGCGACTTGCAACCATCGCAGTTTCTAATCCACTCGGTGGTAAAGGTGGTTCTAAAAATATTTTAGAGCACTGGTTTTTAGTTCAGTAATTAAGAAATATTGGAAAGTTTAATTTTCGGCTGCAGAAACGTATTATACCTTGCACAATTAGTTGTACTAATTGTTGATCGCGACCGTATAAGTTGCTAGCTTGACAAAAGTAGGCTCCACTGTCGGAAGCTTCAGCAGAGGCGATTTGTAGTTGAGCTACAACTCCATCAGGTGTTACTTCTTGCTTCACTGTGACCCTTTTCAAATAAATTTTATCTTCATTTTTAAACACGAGATATCTTTGAAGAAAATTTATGTTCAATATCTTCATAAAATGGTAATAAGGGAAATACAATTTTTTATTTTTCTTACCGATAATTCGTTGAAGGATTTAGTTCGATCTTACCACCTTTCAACCAGGTGACTGTTACAGGTTTATCGCCATGAACTTCACAGTGTAAGGTGGCTGTATCACCTTTCTTTACAGTTACAAGACGAGATGGTGCCGCAAAAAATGGCGAGGCTGTTAAAAAATGTATATTATATTTCCTAAAACTGGAGATATTTTTTTTTTGAAAATGAATCTGAATGGATTTCGATCTTATTAGTAATGGCAATAGAAGCTTTGAGAACAAATTCGAAACAGCCGTTTCAAACGATCATCAGCAATAACAGTTTGAAACTTACAATTGACTTTAAGCTGCACTACTTTTCCAATGCCAGTTCCAATTCCATTGCTGGCTTGGCAAAGGTAGAAGCCCTCTCGATCTTCTTTAACGTGTTGAAGCAGTAAAGTTCCATTCGCAAGAAGTTTTGTGTATGCTCTTTCTCGTAGCTCTTCATATTCCCCAGATTTACTACCTGTTATGAACAAAATATTTCCCCGGCTTGAATTTAACAAAACAAATTGTTCTTGAATTTTATTAAAAAAACTGAGGATAAAAAAACTCCTGTCCTGAGGAGAACCTTTTCAGAAGTTCTGCAAAAATATCGCTATAAATAAATTCTCTCTTTTAATCTTGAAAGTATGCTTCTGTGAAATATAATTTTAAAAGAGCAGTCTGACGTGGCATAAATTTCTTGACCAATGCTAAAATGTCAAAAAAAAAGTAAGCTAACTATAAATCAGAGAAAAGTGAGCGCGAGTTCGTTGCAAGTTTTCTGGGCAGTAAAAGAGTGAAAGAGGAGAACTATTTAAAAAAGTGTTCGTTCGTAGAATGAACGAACGAGGTATCTGAAAATTCAATCGGAGAGAGAAATATCTATCGTGGCGTTGTGAGCGCTAATGGAATTCATAAATCGCTGAGGTTTACATCGGTGGGAACACTCTGTCTGACTATGTTCGACCATTTCTACTTTCAAGCACATCCAATAAGGAGAATAAGCGAGCAATGGTCGGACGGCTGTAAGGGGAAAATGCCAGTATCGGTCAGCCCCCATTTCCCCAATAACCAATAAATTCTAAGGAGTGATGTTGAGAATAATAATTGATTGTTCCCTCAACGAACCTCTCTTTCTATATATAGAATGAAGGCTTTTTACCGATAGTGATTTCATTGGTTTTATCTACTACCGGCTCGGATTAATAATCAATAATAATTAGGATGGCACACATCTTTTTCAAATTTACTTATATAATCATGAAAATGTATCCGAGAAATAATTACCGGTCGCTTTTTTCCAAACGATGGTGGGAGTTGGCACACCTTGTGCTTGGCAGTGCAAAGCCACATGCCTATTTCTCTCCACACTCACATCAGTGGGTTCGACAATCCATCTTGGTGGAACTGAAAATGAAATCACTCCAATTTAAAAATTCCGCCAAAAGCCTCAAGCAATATTTACTGGTCGTTAGCGATTTTCAAATTTTTTTTTAAGAGAAAAAGGATTTAAAAGCGTGGGACCGCGTGGAAAATGAGCGATGTCATCTTTGCTTTATTTTGTGTTTATAAATAATGTAAACTTTATATATAAACTGAGCATAGACAACATCATCGAAAAAGCTCAAAGTTCTAAAGCACGCGAGCTTTAAGTTACAAATTGCGCCAACGACAAGCTCGTTTTTTTCTTTTTCAATTTGAAATTAATAAAAATCAAAGAAAGCTAATCTAGACTGAATTTTATTGGAATAATTATCGAAAGATTTAATTTCAAGTATAAAAATTTGTAAAAAGGTTTGAACTTTATAAAATTTTGAAATTTATTGTAAGTAAAGAATGAAAATTGAGAAGGTTTTATGGAAAATGGTTTTGAGAAGGGAAGTAGGATCGCAATCGACACGAGAGATCTCTGAGTGAATGAAAGATTTTTTCGCAAATTTTCTCACATTTGATTTATTGAAGCAAATGCTTATTCGACGGAAGAGAACCTGCTCATTGTGTGAGACCTCCCGTGTGGAGCCGGCGAAATTTTAGGTTTCGAGGTCGGTCGATTGGCGGGTTCTACTTTTACGGTGATGAAAAAAACGCTGCACAAGCGAGATACTGTGAGTGGAGTTCAACGTTTTACAAGACGAGATTTCGTCCTATGTGACACGTGTAATATGTATAATACAATAATAGAAATATGTAAGTATCTGGTTTACTTAGCGTGAATAACAAGTAGAACTCTTGAAAAGGCAAATTAGGCGCTGTGGGTAGGATCAATGGGGTTTAGGATTATTGCTGCCCAGGCCGAGCGCGAAGGATATATTCGAGGAAAGCCGAATAATAGTATATAACATTTCTTTTCCCTACTAACGACTAGTTTCATAAATACGAATGTGATGTCAGATATACGTACTACTAGTCTACCTCGCCTTATTTTGGCGATACCTGAACGGCGGGCGCTTATCCTCTTATTCATGAATAAATTTTATATTTACTCAATATTTCAATCTTTATAAAATTTTCAAAGTTTGTTAAAATAAAAATTTTCCTAAACAAACGAAATTGCGTATTTTCTGTAAGAAAGTTTAATGGTATTCTTTGAAAGTTACCCTTGATAATTTTTAAGCACTTTTTTCCTTTGAACAATCTCTGTTAAAGGAAATTCGCAGAGAAAATAATCTTTTTATCGATTTCAATTATAATGGAATCAATATTCAAGGAAGAAATGCGCCTCGTCGTTCGAGCATTGGGAATAATATGTAAAACAGAAACGTAACTAGAGAGTGAGATAGAGAGAGAAAGTGATTGTAAAGAGAAATAGAGAAAGAGTGTGAGATTCATACAGCGAGAGAGCATGCAAAAGAGACTAAAAGGTTCTCTTCCAATTGTGTCCAGCAGAGCCAGCCAAGGATCGGTGAGTTGTTCGTGAGAGTGAATAAACGTGCTCATAATTCATTATTTAAAACCATATATCAATAAAAGCCCGTTCAACAATCAACAAGAATACAAAAAACCGGCGAGAAAACATGCTAAAAAACGTGCCAAAAATAACGTGCAAAAAAAGTCAAGGCGTGTCAGCAACGCACCAGATTCGTAAGAAGAAGAGTTGAACTTTAAAAATAAAGAAGGTGCAACTGTTACCTTATGATTCGGTCAAGTCAAGCAAACCTCGGGGTCCACGAGATACCGACGCATTCCCAGAGAGCCAAAGCAACGTAAATGTAATACACACTGTGTCTGGGGCAGGATTTTTGGGGAAAATCGTGGTTTCTATTTAAGGATTTCATCCCTTTTCCAGGAGTTTTTTCAATATCAATATTTATTAGAACTCATTTTGTACTAAGTGAATCTTTACACGCCCACAAATTGTTTCCATCAACTAATTCAAATCATTGGAAGCCTCACTCCCTTAATATAATTGACCACTCCCACATAAAACCATGCCCATATAAACCACACCCCCTAGTTGGACTCACCAACCACATCCATAAATCAATTCGTATCATTGAAAATCCTTAGCCCCGTCCTCTAATGTCATCTCTGAAAAGGTTCATCAGTAAAGCTTATTAACCACATTCATATAAAACACTCTCCTATAGCCCCAACCAAAGTTAACCCACCAAAGTTAACCAAGATCATCAAAAAAAATATATATATGGGTATATCCTGGCAAAGGGATGTGTGATAAACTGTGAAGGTAAAAGCGTGATGATAATGGCAAGAAGATAAGGAACAGATGTATCCAGGGAAAGATCCCAACTCCAACCTCTTGATCATTCCTAGCATTCTTCATATAAAGCCCATTATCAAAATGAAACTAAAAATTCAATGAAACTAAAAGTTAAATGAAACTAACATCCTCATTAAAACAAAAGTATTCTTCATCGTGACAGCAGCATTCCATCGACAAAGTTTGCACTAGCCCTTAATGTGTGACGTGTTACATTCGCGAGAGCCCAAGAACCTTCTATTAGCTATTGATGAGAGGTGTGTACTAAAAATATCAGATCAGTGGCTATTGCTGAAGCTGGCAACCGTCATCAGAACAACAAGGTAACATACAACGACCATGAAATAATAATTCAAAAAATATTCTTGCTAGACCATGAACATAGCACTCCTAAGTGTAAGCAAAGGTTTGCCGATGGAACGATCTGAGAGTTTTGATAGACAAGTTGGAGAGGACCTGCAGGAGAAGGAATTTTCATCTCCAGGATTGATTTGTGGGACTGATATTGACTGATGTGGTTGGAGTTTGATTGAGTTTTGCTTTTTGAGAGGATATTTCGATTGTCAGTTGAAAATGGATGATAAGGATTTGGAGGAAAAGGGTCGGCGATCAACTAGTTACCTTTTACCTGGAGCTTGGCCGTGTACCTGACCTCGGCGGCGGGGTTCGCGGCGACACAGGTATAGTCGCCGGAGTGTTCGGCCGCAAGGATTGAAATACTTAGGAGACTGGTGTAAGGATCCAATTGGGAAATATTAGCGACGGAAGCCAATTTTGGTGGCAGGGGAAAGGGACTTTGGCCATCTTTGAGCCAAGAAATGGTTAGGGGTGGATCACCCGCCGCGACCCCGCACACCGTCCGCGTCCGCATCCCCTCGGAAAGTCCCTCTTGGAAGGTAAATGGCTCAATTATAGGGGGTACTGGAAAAGGTCAAGAGAGAAGAGAGAACCATACGTGAGAGCGAGAAAAAGTTGGCACCAAAACGCAAGAACTGTACCAGATTTATATATATATATATATATGCATAGTATATATATATATATATATATATAAATATATATGTAATATGAGACAGTAGTAGTAATATAGTAGTATAGTAGTATAGTAGTAGTAGTAACATAGTATAGTAGTAGCAGTAGTAGTACGTTCATGTATGTATATATATAATATATATATAATATAATGTAATATAATATAATTTGTAGATTTAGATGTAGTTATATGTACAATAGAGGCAATAACGTAGTATTTAGAAGAGAAAGAGAGAGAGAGGGTGGCCCCGCCTCGGACAAGAGCCCTGCCGCCCCGAAATGGAATTAATAAACGATGTAGATACAGATTCAGACATACAAATCATTCACTCACTTCAAACGTCCGTGTTTTCCTTTTTTATCTCTTGTTATGCATGAGGGAATTTTTTTAATCGGTCTAATCATAAGGGCGTATAAAAATAATTTTCACTTGCAAAGACGATATCAGCGAAACGTGTCATTTCTCGTTTTGCAGCTGAAAATTATTATCACATTTTTTGTTTCATTAGAAGTAAATGTAATTGAGATAAAACAATTTATTTCTTTAAACAATTTTGTAAACAATTTCTTTGCATTTCACCCTGATGATTCAGTTTAACAAGAGCGATTTGCATATCATAAGTGATTCAGAAGACGTAAGATGACACGAACGTTTCATCTCACGAGCTAAAAGATGGGTATCATGCATGAAAGTGAGCTACGCTAAGCGCGAGTCGTCCAATTTCAGATCTCCATGTCTTCTACAATATGCACAGTGCATACTTTGAAATATGCATATTATATCTCGACTTGGTCGCTCAGAATGGTACGAGATATGAGACCAGCGTTACATGGAAGTTATCATTTCTAAATCAATCTGCCAAATGAAATTATCTCTCCCGGAAACAATATAAAGCAAATATAAATATGTACTCCGAGTATAAACATAAATACATATTCCCGACATAATAAATGTACATTCCCGTCATCAAAATAAGTATACATTTCGAATGCAATTGGATCAATCCGTTGACATTCATCTGAACCATCTTTTATTGTGACCATACTTTACAAATCTGATACAAGTTTCACTAATACATTTTAAAAACTGGTTACAACCAGATTCTGACAAAAATCAATGGATTGTGCCGAAAATAAAAGTACCTTTCGAAACCTATAAAAAATATAACATTCCGCAAATAAAACTGAGTATAAATGTCGTCTCTGAAACAAAATATAAATTTCTTTATAAACGTGCATTCCCTCGAGAACGTAAAGAATTCGGATAAATCGAAAAAACATCCATGCTCAACTAAACACTCGAGGAGAGTATAAGAAAAGTGTGAAGAAAGAGAAAGACATACATGATTCAGTTGAACAATTGAACATCGTGATAAAAAGGACGATAACAAAATAAATGTCGACTTCTGGCGTATTTGAGATGCAGATTTATAATGTATGTACAGAGTCTCTAAGGTCTAGAAGCGTTTCAGGCTCAAATTGCTTTTCCATATGAATTCACATATAACCAAGTAGCAGGCAAACTAAAGATTCTGAGCATGCACAATAAGTGAAAATAATAATCGCTGCCTTCCATCTATCGCCTTGGTCTCTTTGGATAATATAATATAATGTTATATATAATAAATATAGTTAGTGTAAGATTCGTAAGAGATGATAGGCGGCTTAAACACACTCATAGGAGTGCATCCTCACATTCTCAATTTCTCACACAAAGTGGGCGGCGAGGGTGTCGGGCGTTTTTTGGGGCCTAGAGGAGGATTACCATGAACCACAAGTCGCTGCGTGTGCGATACCTCTGCGGCCAGGTTACGGGCCACACAAGAGTAGTTGCCATTGTGATCTGGAGATAAACTTTCAATCATCAGTATGCTACTGAACTGCTCCATATTGGTGATGGTGACGCGTTCCGATGGCCCCATGGACCGGCCATCTTTCAACCATGAAATCGACAGAGGTAGATCGCCCCTTGTCACCGAGCAAGTCAGTGTAGTGCGTTCGCCGAGGTGGAGGTCACGATCTGCCGTAAATGGACTAATTTTGGGAGGAACTGAAATTTAAGAACAAGAAGAGCGCGTGAGCACATTGAGCATAAAGTCCAATAGTGGCTAGATCTTCAATTTGCGCCTCGGAGCTGAAATCTCCGAACAATCTGGTTCCTCTCGATCATCTGGTTCCCCTCGATCATCTGGCTCCTCTCACTACTCTGAAAAAATATCCCTGATCCCTCATTACAAGATCCTGATTCTATCTTCTTGATCATCTTCTTGATTCTAGGATCCATTGGAACTGGCAGTAAACCTGGAAGCAAATTCCTATGAAGAATGAAGATTTCTTACCGATCACTGCTACTTCACCGGATCTTCTTGCGCTGTGACCTTGCTTATTTCGCGCCCAGCAGGTGTAGGCACCTGTGTCGATTTCTTTATGTACACTGGATATTACTAGGGTCCCGTCGGATAGGACCTTGTGACGTAGGTCGTCTGGCAATTCTCGACCTGCTCGTTCCCACTTTATCTCCTCGATTGGGTAACCGGCTACTGGACACTTCAACCGAAGAGTTTCTCCAGCGACGGCTGTTACTTTTGGGATGAGGCGGATGTATGGAAGACCTAGAAAATTATTCTTAAATAAGACAAAGTACTTAGATAAGACAAGTTTTAGACAATTCTAGTTCTTTTACCATAAACGTTGAGTCGTGCAGAATGAGTAACTTTCCCAGCTCGATTTTCGGCAGTGCAAGAATATTCGCCACCGTCCTCAACCATGACGTGGCTGATGTTAACATGAGAAATGACGTCTCCGTGAACTGTGACGTATTGTCCTATCACAAACCTGTCAGTGAAAAATATTTTATTGGCAACTTGCAGAGAAAATAGACGTAAATTAAATACGAGGGTAAAAATGACTCATTTTCTGTGAAATTCAAGTCATTAATGGCTCATACTGAACTACAAATTAATACTCGATCACAAAAGAGATAAAAGGCAATAACGAACGAGGGTGATGTAAATATAACAGAAGGTGGGGCAGAAGAATGGAATAAAACAGGAATTCTTTTCAAATTGATCGTTAAACGATGGAAACTCGGTGCAACCATTATATATATATATATAACGTATGTACAGTGTAGTCACTGCACTTATACATCGTTACTCGTTCCACAATAAATATCTTTCTCTTTACTTCTTTTGCGGTCATCGAAACTGAAATTGGAAATGAAATTGCAACGCGTCTCAACGACGGCAGATGCTACCGCAGTAATATTGCCCCCGGAAATTACGTTTTAATTATAAATTGTGGATTCGCCGAGTTTAAGATTTCTTTTTACGACGTTCGTATTTTTCTACCTTTCAAAAGAATAATCGGAAATTCTCTAGAGATGTAACTGTGAAATACTTTTTACTTCACAGAGAAGTGGACATAGAGAAGTACGTCGTAAGATAAGTCTCGAAAGAGGAAAGATCGACGAATTACCTTCCATTGGTGGGCAGAGGGAAACCATCCAGAGCCCAGGAAACTTGGGGGGTGGGATTCCCTGCGGCCGAGCACTTCAAGGAGACTGCTGGTCCAGGCTGCAGAGTTTGCTCTATAAACGAGTAGAGAAGAACCGGTGGTGCATCTGAAAAGAGAGTTTAGAAAGATTTTTTCTCTTGCGTTAAATTCTGGGTTTTTGTGTTCACCACCTTTGATCCTTTATCCCTTAATTTATTTGAAAAGAAAATTACCTTTATCTGGCTGCGTCTCTCAATTTTGAATTTGGATTGAATGAAATAATTTCGAATTTTGAATAACCTTCTCAAAACCGAATTTATCTCACTCTTTTATAATTCGTAATAAAGTTCTCCATCTCTTAAATTCATTGAATGAAAATTCAGTTTTTATGCACTTCAATAATTATTAAAATTATTTCATAGCTATACTTAACTTCGTTAAAAAATGAATGGGATTCAATGGGGCGGGAAATATAATCTGAGAATGAAAGTTTGAGGAGGAGATTAATTAATTAAACTTGGAGATTAATTAGATCTTCGGAAAATTTAAATAAAACTAGAAAGTCGGACCATGAACTCCTCCATGAATAAGAATGTAAGCGGAATTCCTAGAATGACAGACTTTGAAAACGAACTTATCCCAATACTAATGAAAAATTTATTTCTTTCTATTAATTTCTACAGAAAGAAGAAATTGCGATTAATGTTCAGAGAATAATTTTATGAGAATTTTTCAGAAATTCTTATGAAGGAAAATATGTATCGATCACCTCCTCAATTTTGTTGTCCCCTCTCTCTAAAAGAAAATTAAGTAAGGAATCATGAAGTTCTCCTCAACTTCCTGTTATTCGAGGCGAAATTTCATTCGAAGAAGTTACTTTTGTTTTCTGTTAGAAAAGAGTGAAACATGTCTGCTATATAAAAGTCGTTATTTCAAAGTTTCATTACATTTAGAGGGAATAAAATGTCTACAATCTATGGAAGTGTACGCATTAAAGAATGTATGCAAAAGGTAAATAAAAATAGGAAAAAAGAAATAAAGAGCATACTCTGGTGCTGCACACCTGAGAGACACGAGAGTGGGACAATAGGTTCGCTCGGTTAGAAGCTGAGCATAAAAAACTTTCTCAATATATCTTTATGAATAATGAGAAAAAGTATGAGGAATGGGTAAAAGGATAAAGGAGATGGAAATCGAATGAGATAGAAGTCAGATCCGACTTTCAAAGAAACTCGAGTAATTAAAAATTTCAATGTGTCCTTGTCGACGAGATGCCTCGGTTCACAACGTTTTCACAAAGGTTCCGATTCCATACAGAAGGTTCGTAAGACCGTATCAAATTTGATGAATCTCGTCGTCATGCGAGTGATCTGATTACGAACAGGATGAACGATTTTCAATCGCGGGAATTGTTAGCACAAGACCCAATCATTCTGATTTAAATGACTTACTTTACACGGATTCTTGTATAAAAAATTAGTCGCTTCTTTATTAAAGAAAATGTAGTTTGTTCCAGTAAATATTAAAGTAAAAGAGTAAAGTAAAAGAGCGGGCAAAAAAGCACCAAGTTCTTGAAAAACGTGATGAGCTGATATTTAAAAAGACGGCAAAGGATCCATTATTCATATTCCCGAATACGCTATAGTAAAAAGTGCACCATTAATCTATTCTCCGAGATGACGTTTGTGTTTAAATAGCGCTTGGCTATCTCAGAATCCACTTAACGTTTTCAATTCGTAATGGCCGTTAAATTCCGTTTGCTGTCTGTTCTTGTTAATTTTTTATTCCAGGGTCTCTTCTCCTCCATCGACAATTCGATATAAAATGGTCTTTAAAGTGGAAATTAGATTCTTTTAGGTCAGACTTAACGTTAAATTTGCTTGTTTTGCCTCTCTCATTCTTCACGTATCTCTTTTTCGAGCTATCTATCCATCCATCTCTCTTCCCATCCCAGTATCCGTAACCAAGGCACTCACTAGAATTCCCTTTGACGTGAATTCCGTGCATTACGGACGCTGACGAGCGAGACGCTAACTTCATTGTTGTTTCAAAGGCTCTCCATCTCTCTCTTGATTTCGTCTGAGCGTGAAAGTGTGTGTGTGTGAGAGAGAGAAAGAAAGAGAGAGAGGGGGTGGATAAGGGTAAAGTGAGAGAGAAACGAGCTATCAGAGTGGTCCAGATATATAGGCCAAATGGGAATAGAGGTATCAGAAACTGTCAGAGACGATATAAAGTGTAAGACTTTAGAACAGAACACTCGAAGCAAAGTGCTGAAAGAAGGCTTCTTTACTTCAAAGTATTTCATTATTTTCGAGTTGAGCTGCGTACTATCGGTGCTAAGGGTACTAACTAACTCATCTACCTTCCAACATAATCAATTTAGCGTTTCAGCTTTCCGCTCTAATTTGGTCACTAACACGGTCAGCGACCGTTCCTAAATGCTGATCCGCCTGACCAACTCCTCTATTTCTGGCTTCAAAAAAACTGGGACGAATTTCACACCCTACGAGTACCTAACTTGTCGTTAAATTAAGCTTTTACAGTCTTACGGGCGAAATTTCAAAGTTTTAAAAAATCTAGTTACACTCGCTTTGATCTGACTTTAGATTGCAAAGGCTATTTCATGATTTAGTTTGCGGTGCTTCACAAAATCCATTAATCCTTTTTCATATTTATCTCGCTTTACTTTATATCTTTTAAAGAATTATTTCCCATTTGAAGAAAGTGCATACTCCGTACAATATTAATACATATATTGTACAGAGAAAATTTGGAAATTTTGAAAACTGTCCTACCCAAAAATCGATAACACTCAGGAAAAATTTAGATAACTGAGTTTTTCCGTAATAATATGACCAAAAAATAACATAGTCTATTTAATCCCTCCAATTTTCTACAATTCCCATAATCCTCTAGAGCATAAAATGAATGTCACCGTAACATTTTACACTCTCCATTTACTATTATGAATCTATTTTACTACAAAAATCAATTTTATTCTGCTATTAAATATATCTTGTAATTTATTTGAAAATTGTCTTATTATAATATCTAACTCACCCCCAAGTTGTAATTCTGCGGACGCCTGAGCTGTGTCACCTTCTGATCTCCTGACAATGCACTGATACATCCCTCTATCTTCTCGACCAATGCCATTTAGTCTCAGCAATTCAGATTGTCTTCCTGTGCCTGGAAGTTGCCGCCCATCTTTGTACCATGTGACAAAATGTGGCCCTGCCTGAGGATGGGTCCCCACTTCACATCTAAACTCTGCATTTCCTCCCAAGTGGACACTCAAAAGGGCTGGGGTCACTTCTACGTGCAGAGGTGCAGTCACCACCAGTCTAAAACATTAATTTCCAATAGATATATGTATTTTCAATATCAGTTTCATTCAACTGTTGATGAGAGAAAAATCCAAGTACCTTAATTCAGCACTAGCTTCACCACCAGGGTTGGAAGCTGTACATCGATAGACTCCACTATCTTCCAAAGTAACTGCCTCAATGGCTAAAACAGGACCAAGTAATCTCGTTCTGGGCCCAGGAAGTACCAACATAGGTTCAGCTCCAGTTTGAGCAAACCATCTGAAAAGAACAAAAGGTTTTCTTTTATAATTTTTATATGAATTTTATATGAACTACATTCATCTTTAACTCGATTGCTTCTACTTGTAACATAAAATTGTATTTTTTCCCATGAAAAAATTCAATTTTCAGCTCTTTTAGCGAAGAAATTCTATTTTCAGTGCCAGCCTCTTCCTACGATCTTCAGTCTTAAGGAAGATCACTGAAGGGAACTGGAGCACTCTCGAGTAATTTTTCAACGGGCCGAGAAGCAATCTAGCCTATGAGTAAAGAGCGGGAAGGCTTACGAAATGCCAACTCGTATAGCTGACCTGAAATCGACGGAAAGTCCTATTTGCAAGACTTTATCCCTGAAATTTTACGTTTCCTTTGCTTTTTCGACTTACTGACAGTTGCGATGGAGGCACGTTTCCTCTCAAGTTTTCCACTATCTACAATCCTCAACCCCTTCATACTTTCTATAACGAACTCGTTCACTTCCACCAATCTCTCTTTCGATTTGCCAAACTCCTAGTAATGAACTTTGATCCACTGAAGAATTTCTCTTTGAGCGGAAGTTCCTTCAAAAGTTAAAACCCGATTGGACTTGAGAGTTTGGCGTTAACGAGGGAAAGTTGTAGACGGTTGTACAGATGGATTTTTTAAGCTCTCTCAACGACCTCAAAGATTAGAAGCAGTGATTACTTTAGTTTTATGCTTCTATCTTTTTCATTAATTTAGGATCACAAGTTTCAAATTGCTTCACTCTGGGATATTTACATAAATAATAATCGAGACTAATGAAATGGTTAAGTATTTTCCTTAGTTATTTGAGAATAAGAAACCAAAAAAATTGGCCATAAATAAAAAAAATCTAATTCATATCCAGGAGGAATTTAAAAGGAACCATTGTTGTCGAAAATCGGTTTGGAGCAAAAGTGGATTCTATTCAAATCCGTTGAAAATAAATTTTCCAGCGTAGCGCCTCTTTCTAAACTTACATAAATTTTATGAACCAGGAAAGTTCCCATCATGGGTATAAAACCTCGGGACACCATAAGCGTATAACTGTAGTCAGCGTTTCGTTGGAGTGAGTAAGGCGGATGAAGCCCTTGCACATAAATCAACACTCGAGCACCCGCTACATCCGCCACTACCCTTCTCGGTTACGAACTATGAATCGGTTCGTGAGAGCTTCTAGGAAACCCTCGAAGACTCCGTTTCCGGCATGACTATTCACTCTCCCGGGACAGAACGAAAATCGCCTTGAAAATCGAAGGAGCAAATGTAGAAGTGGTAGAAACTACAGAAGTACACGGGAATGAAAAAAAAAACGATAAGTAAGAATCTAGGGTGAGACTTTGATCGAGGAAAATAGGAGCACTCGATCGTGAAACCTCGCGAGTGCCACAATCGGAAGCTCTCGATGTCCCAGGTCGTCGCAACTTGAACTTCCTTCTTCGACATTTTCTCACCTTGCCAGAGCTTCATTTTTCTACTTTATGTCCAGAAATATAAACATTTTTTACTCTGCCCTGATAAAAATTTCCGATCAAATGAAAATCTTTAATATCAGGTCATTCGTATTTTGTGGCTTATGTCGATATTAACAGCAATACTCCTGGTAATATGCTTCTGGATAATTATTCGATATTGCACGAATAGGTAGAATAATTTTATTTTATTGTCTGCAATACCAACGACTGTTCGATTTCCAACGAACGTAACCGTCCACGCAGAAGGAAAAATCACTAATGAATATCAGATTTCATGTTTTTTAATATGCTCTAAAATTTTAATTACAAATGAACACGAGTGATGGAATCTGTTGGATTCTTTGCAGATTAATTATAAATTATATTCTCAGATAGATCAATTAAAGTTCTTACCGGTATTCTGGAGTTGGACAGGCTTGTGAAACGCAAACTAAAGAGGTTGAATCGTCTTGAGCGATGTGCACGACCCCGGAATGTTCTAGGATCACAGGAGGCATCACACCTCGATGATCTGTGAAAATAATTGTAATAATTCAATAATTTACAATATATTTACAGTGGAAGAGATTTCTTTCGAGTTGAATTAAAAATCATTATTATTTTATTATGAAAACAAATACCTGCTATTCTAACATTGGCTACGGAACTGACTACCACTTGTCTTGTGAGTCGGTGCATCGTTCGACATCTATAGGCTGGAAATTGATCACTAAACTCCAGACTATGCACTAAAAGTTCCCCCGTTGGGAGGAGATGAAATTTTCCATCTGGAAATTAAAAACCATTTAAACTGAATTGGATTCTACACGCCCAAATTTGCCTCCATTAGTTGATATTTATTTTATTTAATAAACTGCATTTCAGTAAACAAAGAGTTTTAATTTAATATAAATTATTGTGCTAAATGGAACCAGTTACACAGAACCGGTTAGAAAGCCCGTGAACATGATGGTAAGCAGCCAACAGTAAATGCTTTTAACGCGACCTATTAAGCGCGTCACTTTCCTGCTCGTATCATTTCGCAATAGTTTCACAATATTTCCAGAAACACAACGAAATATTGATCAAGCCAAATCGAGCCACTTTTGTAGAAAGCTTTAAAAAATCGCTATTAGGTCACTGGACCGAATAGCGATTCTTAGGCAAGAGTTTGAATTCCTTTGGATCCTCAATCTGGTTGCTCGAAGATTTATCATCAATTTTCAACTAACAAGAAGCAGAGTTTTTCCAGTTTCCAATTTGTTAAAAATCAAGGGACATACCAACTCGTCCTATATCTGCACCTATGCAATTGTAATACCTGACACAGTTGGGTGTCTGCGCACCATACTCGATGTTCTAAATTGCCAGCCTCATTCCTAGTGGGACGAATAATCCTCTGTCGAACCAAATCAGACTAACGAGAGCCAACTCTCCAAACGATCTTCCAAAGGAATCTTTCATCAGTTCCACTCTTCATTCAATGCTAAAATTAAAACTCTCTATGGCCTCATTTCAAACACCAGATGACCAAAAACAATAATCATACTCAAAGTTTCCAATCTATTCATTATTTTTTTCTCAGGAAATAACAATCCTGAAAATTTGGGACAAGGAATAGATGGGATAATAATAGATGTAATAATAATAGATGTGATAATAATAAATTTGATAATAATAAACGTGATTACAGAATTTGATGAAATTATTTGGAACATTAGTACTCTTATCACGATTCTGGTGTGGGCGAATGGAATGAAATTTCTGAAATAGCGTATAAAACTGTCTCTTAGAGTAAAATTGTACCACGAACTTAATTCTTCTAGTTATGCCAGTGGAACATAGACACGGTCCAGTGCTCCACGCAACCGAGGTATTGTGGTAAGTGGAGAGCAAGGTTATATTGTGGATATTAAATTTTAGCTCTGGGCACCCACGCCCGTGCTGGATATTAAATTTTAGCCCCAGTGAGCAATGGCGAGCGAGTATAATGCTTAGGTAGCTACGTGAACATCGCTGCACACGAAACGTAATTCTTCGCGCCTCCTCCATCTCTACTCGTTATAACGTGTACGCCTTAACGTATTTCCTGCAGTTTATTACTCCACCCTCTCGGTGTTGTATATCCGATTTACTCTGACAATGTCGTAAACAACGCGTTTTCACGCAAATCTCCCATTTCGCTTACCATCATGCAAATGCCTTCCAAATTCTATCCACGATCCTTGAAGCTGTCTTTCATTATTAATGAGAGTGTAATTTTCCACTACAGATAGCTGGGTGAAACTTTGTTCAGAGAAAAACATATCTGAGATGTACTTCTCTTTCCCTCTCAAAGAATATTGAATAAAAGTCGATTTGTCAAAGGTTAAAGACTGTATTCCTTTTCTTTTTTATAAGAAAAAGTTTCCCTGCCGATTTCTGTTTTGAACAAAATTATTGGGAACAAATAAAAGTATTACCTCCTTGTAGTGATGGATATATATAGAAGGCAGGTTCCTGCAACCAGGATACTACTCGAACCAAGTCCCTAACAAAACTAGGCACTACGCAGCGTAAAACTGCTGTGCAGCCTCGAGATGCACCCCCGATCACCTCCACGTCCACCTTGTACGCTTGAGCCACCACTGAAAACAAACAAAGAATTTTTAATTACATTGCAATTTTTTAATGAAATTCCATGATTTAGTTTTGTAATCCCTTCAAATTATTTAAAGTCTCTTGAAATCTTTTGAAACTCCTTACATTTTCCGAACGCACCTATTTCTTTTTGTCTCCTCGAAATTTTTAAAAACCACTCAAAATCCCGTGTTTGGATGTTTTTTTTTTTTTTTAAAGAAACAAGTAAAGAGTGACAAGAAGCAAAAAAGAGGGAATTTCCTGTGAGGCTGATTTAAGGAGAACTCAGAAACATAGAATGCATCTCTCTTTCATTGAGATAAATGAAATGCATTGATCTTCTCCACTAGACTCTGGAGAGAACCTATATATTTGTACAGTATACGGTTTGGTGTAATTACCTCTTTAAAAAAAATGCAATCTGAATGCAAATCCGTGGCAGCTGTGAGCTGGCCAACGCTTTCAGAATTGCCAACCTCTCCGACTATAAAGTTCATGTAGAGTCACAGTACGAGTGAGTATGTGTTCGTTAATTAAAACTTTACTTTTCCGGTTTCGACCCGCAATGTGCTTAATATCTTAAGGTTTTGAGGTGCATATTGTAACGTGCCATGGTGATGAAAAATTCTAACTATAAAATGTCAGGAGTGAAGCTTCTCGAATTTTTATTTTCTACTATGGCGTATGACAAGGCAATTTATTCCTATTTCGTTGAAAAAAGAAGTAAAACGTGGGGCGCATATCTTTTCCGCCTGAGGTCGCGATGACAAACATCGTCACAGCAGCTGGCTGGCGCCCTTGGAATTTTCTTGTAAATAGAATCTCGCGAAAAGTGCGCTGCTAAATATGAAAAAAGGCGCCGTGATGGCGTCAACGTCATAGACTAAACTTTTCTCATGTTCTTGAATTCTTGTTGACGCGTCACGTCCTGGCGCTTTCCAAAGTTACGTTCATCTCGGGAAATTGTTCTTTGCTTCCTTGTTAATATTACATTTTTAAAATGTTATTAAATCAAATTATGCATGGAATTTTCAGAAGTGTCTATATGTACGGATATTTCCCTACATTTTTCCAACTTTCTATTCCAAACCTCTTTTAATTCGTTTTCACATCCCCCTTTTTCAAACCTCTTTTCCCAGTTTTTTCCAACCCACCTTTTTCCATCTTTTCCCACGCATCAAGTTTTTAAAAAATTGAAAACGTCCTTAAGAATTGGCAGAAATTATTACTCACCGGCTCTGACTTGGACGTCGCGACTAAGAACTCTGCCGACGGAATTACTTGCGACGCATCTGTAAGCCGCGCTGTGAACATCCTGTCTGTAAGCAGCGGCCTGGAACGGAAGCAGCACAAGAGTGCCATTGCTGAGGACTCTCCTCACACCGGGTACGTCGCCGACCGGAACTCCGTCGACGGTCGACCAGTCAATGTTGGGTTGAGGACTTCCGGTTGCCGCGCAGTCAAGCCAGGCGCCACTCGAATTCGAGAATTCCACCCTTGATGCTGGTTCGATTAGGAAACTTGGTCCACGAAGATGAGCGTCGAAGCTGTGGCCACTGGAGGATGAGACTACCGCTGTTGCTCCTAAAATCATATTAAAAAACGATTCAAGATTAATCTTAAGCCATAATTTAATTAAACAAAAATAAACATGTTTAGTCCAACATCAATATCAATACCAAGAAATGTATTCTCATTTCTTTTTATACAGAAAAGCGTTCTGCTTTCTTTATATTCGACAGAATAGCCATGTCTGGCTATACTCGGGGTTTACTACTTAATGGAGTTCACTTGCGTGACGGCTGAATTTCGAGCGCTTTTTTAGAAACTTTTTTGTATAAAACTTTTAAATGACGCAAAATGTGTTGATAAATCTTTGGTAGTTTTTCCAAAAAAAATTTGCATTGAAACATTTCAATCATTTCATGATTGAAATTTAAATTGAATTTGATGTCGAATCGGACTCTTCTCTCCGGTTCTAAAGCATTCCCCACTTTATTCTAAAGAAATGTAATCAGATTACACGTATCACTCATGAATTGAAGGATCAAACTTTGAGCGAAGTCTCTTCTACGTATATAGAATCTTGTTTGATAGCAAAGGACGAAAGGTTGTAGATGTGAGAGGGATTCGAAGGGCTCTGTCGGCAGTGCAGATTTGTGGATTACGAGAGTAGTTCTGTGAATTCCTCGTCGATTTCCAAGACCCTTTTCCATTGCATTTATCCACAACTCACATGCGTTTATTCGAGTTGGAATCCGAGAGAAAACTTTGTTGCACTTGTTACGACAAGATATATTTCGATATAAATGAAACTCGATTCCACAGGAAGCTTGAATCTGTCTGTTTGAAAATCCGTCGTACTCTGAATTGAAGTGCTTAAGCGTCTTATCTTTATAGCGATATCTTATTCATTAATGCAGATCATTTTATGAATAATTAGATTGGAACATCTGATATTTCTTCCTAATAAGAATATTGTAATTATTGGAGAATACTTTAGACATATTTGAAGTCGAGATATATAGCAGGAAGCCTAAACTCTGAAGCTTGATAGGGTGATGGTATAAGTCAAATCCACCCACATGAAAATGTTCGACAGCAGCTGCTGAGTGCAACACCCGATAGGTAATAGTTTGCTATTACCATAATGCCTCACTAAGCCGCTTAATCGGTTCCGTTTATGCCGACTGGCAAATTATTATTAACCGAATTGGTCAGTGATTACCTCATCGCATAAATATGTATACGTATGTGTTATACTATGTATGTCTTTATGAATAACTTTACATAGATATATTCAAATGAGTAAGACATAAAAGACCGTTGAGCTATCTTTATCTAATTTATCTATCTTTATATATCTCTATCTAACTTTATCTCGTTATTATATAATATTTAATCATCAAATTTAAAATTATGGATCTAATACAGTTTCCTGGTGTTTGTAATCTATCTCTAGTCTTTCATGAAAAAACCGGATCTTCTGTGATTAAACTCCCTGGAAAGAGATCTGCAGGATACAAATAAAAAGAACAAATCGAGATAAAATTAACAAGCCCAGATCAATTGATCCTCTTCCCAAATGGATTCTCTTTTTGTTTTGTTGTAATATAACTTCACAGAAGATAAGGTAAAATTATTGGATGGTTTCGGGATCATTGTTCAAAAGTTTGGGTAATAATCTCCCACTGAGTAAACTAAACGGCTTTGATTTAGTACTTGCTGCCGCTGTTGGATATACATAATTATTGCTATCCAGCTTCCTTTCATAAATATCTTCTGTAATTCCTCCTTTCTTCCTTTTTAAACAAAATTTTCCTAATCTCTTCAGGTGCGTTGAATATATTTAGTAATGGAAATTTTCAGACTTTCAAGACATGAAATGAGAAAGGTGAATTTAATCCTCTGGATTTTCTCGACGAATTAAGATTATTAATTTAAAACTAAAATCTTTTAACTCCCCTGATCCATTTTTCCTTTACTTTTATCCAACACCTTAACGCAATGATTATGCCTTATAATATGATAAAAAGTATTAAAAGGTCCCGTTGAAGTGCTTGGAATAAAAATGTTTTAAAACGTAATTTTCCAGGAAATAGCCGTTCTTTTTGAGAGAATAGTGGACGTTACAGAGTTAATCGGCAGAATTTAATTGTCTGTCGAGTAGAGTAAAGTGTTCGTAGAATTTCCCGTGCGAGGTTTTCATCCCCCGTTAATTGAGAAAAAATAAGGACAAAAACCCTTTCTAGAGAAAAAGTGCTGGGAAGAGGGGCGGGGAGGGGGTAGTTACTACAATTTCATTCTTTTGCCGGATCAAATAATTGCCGCCTTGATCGGGCGAGCAAACAGTGACCGACCTCTTCTGGGTTCGAGAGGACAGGAGTCTCCGTTTCTCTCCGTTTCTCTTGGTTTCTCTTACGTGCTGCTGGGCAACCACCCGTTCTCGCTTTACTTACTCGTCTATCGAGTTCCTAGAGTCGGGATGGACTCTGCAAATTCAATCTTACCGTCTACTTCCACCCACCTACCCAGCTTGTTCCGCCTATCGATTCTCATCCCTGCCAATGTCGTCCATCTCTCAAGTCTCCTCGCTTCTCTCCTCGTCTTTAAATCGGACAAAACCTTAGTCGCAGGGACCTCACTGACACCCAACATGGAAAAGTGTCTTGTATATTCATAAACATAAAACACATGTTGCTCTTCGACTCTCGATAAAAGTACAACTTTCATCGAAGGAGATACGAATATATAGATACGTATATCGAAATCTTTTTCACTGAATTTCCGATTTTTCTCTTCAACTTCCTTTTAGAATTAAAATCAATTCCTTCCGAAAGTAAACATCTGTATTCTATCTGTAATTTTATCTGTAAAGGTTCTGATTTAGAGGGGCTGTTTATGACAAGTGCAGATTATTATTATGGTTAATGTTCAATAATATGCTCATTTAATTAAAACGAATTATGAATTTCCCAGCCACTGAACGTTCTTGCTTTATTGGATTTATTGTTATGAATAAGAAAGTACTTATGGATATTTGTTTGGAAGTTTAGGTCTTTTATAGAACTTGAAAATACATTTCACGTGAAAGAAAAATGTAGAGAATTGTCAAAGCTGACAAGGTAAGAACGTTGTTTGGTTGGACGCTACAGCAAGTGCCCGAAGCATGTTTTCAAAAGACGAGTGTGCAAAGAGACAATGATAGTGGAAGAGTACCAAAAGCTCTGTCAGAGGAAAGAGCCTTTTCGTCAGGAAAAACTGGCGGCATCGCTTTTAGACTGTTTTAGCATGAAATGCAAGTTACGCGCGTTCTGAAGAGATGACTAAACGTCTCACTAATATTAAGGCGAGACGGGTGGAAAGGCCACCAAACACATATCTCATCTCTTTCTAGAATTATTTCCTCTCTCTTCAGACTTGTGAATTTATTCATTTTCATATTTCACTGTGAATATGAGAAAAATGAAGGTAAATTCGTTTCGCAATTTTTAATAAATTATTGTATAGCGATAAATAACTATGAAAATTGATTAATCATTGCAAAGGTTGAACGTAACAGACAAGTGATGTAATATTTTTCAACAAACAGTTATTTCTCGTCTCCACTTTTCTGTCTTGGATGTCGCACTCGCCTCCTTCCGATCTTCCTTCCTCGCGTGTATTCAGGAAATTGAAACGACCGACATGCCTTCGTAAGACCGTTCGAGTTTCGAGACGAATCGAGTCTCGTATATTTCAAAGTGAGACGTCTTATTGCAGTGATCGTTTCCGAATCTCATGATTGTAAAAGGAGAAGTGCATTTCACGTTTTAGCCTCAGGAAACTGTTTACTTATTCGAGAAGAGAGAAATTGGATTTTACCTTTTTAAAATTGAATATCAGAATATGAAATCTTATATTTAGTCACCCAGGTATTTAAATCAGTTCAGGAAGAAGTTGTATCATCGACGAAGAAGATTTTCATAGAAACGAAAATCAGAGGATAAAAATAAAACCAAAGGTCAAAAGTCTAAGGTCATGTCATGAAAAATCCTAAAAAATATTTACAGCACCTTTTTATTGCAATAATTTCTATTTATTTTCGTCTTTATACCTCTAGATATTCTCAAAATTTGTAGGAATATGGAAAAGTAAGAGAAGTTGTAAAAATAGGGAATTCGATAAAGTTTGAAAACTTGTTGCCAATCAACATCGAGAATGGAGCATACAGATTCGTGGAAAGGTAGATATTGTATAGGAAGCCATAAGATTGATCGCCCACTCAGTCACCAATAAATTTTTTAAACATTCTTGAGCCAGAGATTCTCCTTTGTATAACTTTTCGCGACTTGTTGCCCGCCAAGTTTTCTATTGAAAAGTCACGCTTCACTAGTAGAAAGTATTTCACGGTGACAATAAAATTGCCCATTCGGTCCGTTCCGGATAGTTTTTGAAATATCTTCGAACGACCCATCTGTTCTCGGAGCTTGGACAATAAACTGAATGAATGACTCCTTTAACTTGTTGCCCATTACCTAAGTGCCAGCTCGTAAATAAAAGTATTGCTGTTTAATCAAAATTTATTGTCAAAAATAAAGTTTTACTTAAATTAGAGTACTTAAAAAAGGAGCTGGATTCGATTAGGACTATAAAGAAAATGTTAACTGGATTTGGCTACATTTATTGCAGTTATTATTTTATTAATTTGGTAATAATAATAATAGCACTGGTACTACTAGTTCAATAATTCACAAGAGAAACGATAAATGAGCAATTGAAAGTAATTGGATAAAAATTTTTCATTTGTAATATTGGGATAAAATTCTTAAGAGTAAAAATGGGACAAAATGAATTCTCAGAGCAAAAATAGAACAAGGAAACGCAATCATCGTTTATATTGGCGTTCCGTTTTTGTCATAAGAATTCATTTTGTCCCATTTTTACTCTGAAGAATTTTTACCCCACTTTCAATCGCTCAAACAGCAATGATTGTTTCAAAATTACTGTTTTTAACTTCGATAGTTTAGAACTGCAGGAAGCTCAATATCCAACCTCGTAACTTGAGGTATTTCGCTTCGTCTTTACTTTCTACTTGTAGTTTTTTTTATCTCTGAGAAGACTTTTCCAAGATTAAAAATTTCCTCCCTTTTCTCATAAATTTGAGACTTTTATAATGCTGAGGTCGCTAACCAGGATAGTATAGTTTCAGTAGTAAGGGCGCTCATGGTAAGACGATACGCAGGATAGTCGTTACTAGAAAAGGAGAAAATTTTATTACAAGTTAAAACTGCGACTAACGAACTTCATGCAGTATTTAGTTTCCTTGTCCCGGGAGATATTCCGAGAATATAGCAACATGATCGTAACTGAATAATTAGATCCCTTGGTTGCACGGCTGCTATGGGGTTTTAAGTGACATGGAAAATGAAAGTAGTGGAGGCATGGGATGTAGAAGTATCGACCAAAGCGACCTGACTCTTTTTACATCCGCCTACACACCTGGGACTACAAGATCGTACGACAAGCTGGTCTTCTGAAATTTTCAACTTGTGCTTTCTGAAGAATATACTGCACGGCTCGAGACATCTTCTCCTAAGGGTGAATATTTCAAGCTCGAGTGCCGTCTAAAATGCTCCACTGCGCCTTCCTCGGTAAATTTGCATCGATCTTAGATCGTATGACTGAGAATATTGGTAAATATTCGGAAAGTAAGGGTTGTTAGGAACTCACTAGTTGCAGGTTTTAACGAGATCTTTACGTTTCACTGATTCTGCACACAAACTCGTAATTTGTCTTCTACTTTTATAATTTTAATCCTAAATAATATATTTATATAACTGAACATCTGTCTAATATCCTTTCAAATTGGTCAATTATTTTCTGCAATTTGATAAAACATTATAATTTTCAAAATACATAATATAACATTTTCTGATTAAAACGGCATGAAAGCTCAAAAGTACAAAGTAAAAAGTTTTTTTAAAATTTTGAATAGCTCCTGAAATAGTAAAAAACGTTTAAATGTACTATGACTCATTAATCTAATTAAAGCTTATTAATGTTGAACTAGAACTTGGAACGGTCATAAGCTTCATTAATAAGCTCGTTATCCGACAATGCAAATATAGGGCTGTAGGTGAAAGGGACAAGTGGCTGATATGGACCAGGTGGATTGGTGAGTATGTACCTATCTGCATTCGAGAACAATGAACGCAATCAATGCGGCGCGGCACCCTTCGACGTCAATCAAATGGCCAGTGTACGCGCCACTAGCCCATTGGCCCCGATTGCCTTTTGTCGCCCTTGCAGTTGGTCGCTTTGTCGATAGGGAGGAGATACAGAGGGATTCATACAGGGAGGGGGTGTCGTGAGGTGCAGAGGATATTGCTACGTGTTCAGAGGTTGGTAGCTCGTCCGGTTAATGCAATGGGACAAATTCCCCGTGCAGAGTGCTGACCCTTATTGCAATGGGGCGAACAAACCAATTTGGAAGGGACTACCATATATATTCCACAATCCACAGTCTGGTATTCACTTGCCACCTTTCCTTTTTATTTTCCATCTGGAACGTGCGTACCTAAACCTTTCTTGTGCAATTTCATGACAAATGGCATTACTGAGTCTAACTCAATGGCTACTTTTACGTGAGCTGAAAATAGAAATCACCTGGAATGCTGGGGCGAATCGATGTATCGAAATATAGGCGAATTCCGGATTTAGATGTTGAACTCGTTCCGAAATTCTGAGAGAATAGTTTTGATTTGATTAGGAAGGGAAATTAGAGGCGAATCGAGTTTGGTGTACAAACTAGTGAATACATAATGGTATTACAATGATTTATTTCGTATTGTGAGCAACTAATGTGTAGAGATTTTGTCTATGATCTTTGATAATCGTTTTATTGTGCAGATATAGTATCTAGTCATTTTGATGAATATCGGCTCTGAGGAACGCTTAATCAAGGTATTACCATTAAGATGAAAATTGATAAACCATGGAGCTAACACAAACAACTATGGAGATACGAGAGTTTCGCATAGCCTCGGGTATCTCATTAGCGTTCTCGATGCACGAATAGATGCAAATTTTGCAAAAATAGGAGCAGAGTATCATCGCTCAAATTAGTTCTGATGAACTCGTCCTGGCAAAAGAGACTTTAATCGTAATCCTAAAATTTATCATTTTTACATTGTAGAAACGTAAAGTATTCCACTTTATAACTTTGAAATTTTTAATTTTTTTTGCATGATTCAAAAGAATATATATCTAGAAATATTGTGTAAAA
>JAUEJJ010000046.1:11986727-12021784 GCA_032164275.1 Synergus coniferae
TAGACTTCATTTATAAAACCAAATAACTTTTATATTATTGTTCTAAACAGTTTTCTCAAAAAAAAATCGTGAAAATAAATATTTTTTCGAGTGTCTAAAGTGGACTGACCCCTTAAATTAGAGTAATATAACGTAATTTATCAGGTTTATTATTAAAACTAATAAACATACATGTTTATTATTTTTAATCACTCTCCGGAACATCGCTGGATGAAATCTTTTATGGAAGTTTTTAGGTGAGGGGTCTCGTAGCTCTCAAATATTGTTTATGGTTCTATTATCAGTGAAATTGGAGGGAGATTGGATCATTATAAGAAATAGAAGCCGATCAGTTTCCCGTTGGGAGTGGAATATAAGCTCTTTTCGTCATCCAGAATATCGTCTTACACGGCTGCCGTATCTCGTTAGCTTGGACACCGTTGTCGCAAAGTTTACGGTTTAGAGAGACAGCAAAATAGTAAGAAGGAGAAGGATGTCCCACGACATTACTGGAAGCGTCGTCGTGGATAAAGCAAGAAGGAGTTGGTCGCAGATCGGAAGGAGGGAAGAGAGGAGACCGATGATTTCCCAGGAGGCTGTGTCTGCTTTCTGATGCTCCTCTTCCTCTTCCTCCTTCGCCTCCTCCTCCTCCTCTTCCTTCATCCCCCTCCTTCTTTTCAGCATCTGGCCTTACTGGCGTTCTCCATCTTGCACCATCTTGCTACCAAGACTCAGCCAACATCATCATTAGAGTTTCTCGCGACACCATCTTCCATTGAATTTGAGAAAGCGCCCAACCCATCCCACGAAACATGCTATACACACTTCATTAGCAGTACTATCTGGATTAAGATTATTGAATTAACAAATCAGAATAGCGCGCATTTAATTCAAAGCTAACATCGTTTATGACTCTACTAATCGGAGTTCAAGATTTCAATTTATATCAAGTGCAGATTATCATGACAAGGAAAGTTATGACCATGACAATGAAAGAAAAAAATTTGATTTAATTAATGGGATAATAATAAATTCCTGTATTCTTTCTTGGTAATAGTTGAAGCTATGAAAGGTCTATCAACTCATTTCTCCAGTTTAGAGAGTTAACATCTCTAGTATGAAAGTCATATCCTGTGATGCGCAACAAAAAGAAGCAGCGCAAGATAGGGACTCTGAATAGGCTCCATTCAATACGAACGGATACAAATCTGTTGGTGAATTCATCTTAAGCATCCGAGGAGAGTCAGAAGGGAAGGTTAGGTGTGCTTGAAGCTTCAGGCTTCAAGCTTCATCCACCCTACCACCCGCCCCTACTTCTCGCTTATCTACAAGTCCCAGACATGCCTAAAGGTTACTCGTCTTACCGTCCATCCTCTCGGTAATCGAAACCCCAGCCTGCACAACTCATGGCGGACACTCTAATTTCGCGAGAGTATAAGGCTTCCTTGTCAGTTCAGGCATTTAACTTCATCCCTTCATTCCTGCAATTCGAATCCTCAAAAACTAACCAGGAGTTCCCTTGTAAAAAGAGATCAACTCGTTTATTTCGCTTCACTACTTTCCTTAGAAATACACCACTATCTATTTCCTAACTTTACTCGACAGTCTACTATACTCCCGAGGAAAAGACTCCATTCCAAAGTTTCGTATTGTTTTTCTTATTAAGGAACTTCAAGATCTAATCAGTTTTCAGCATTTAGATGAAAAATAGGAAACTAGCAACTAACAGTTTGCTAGTTTTAGTAACATTTATACAATAACAGTTATGTTACCAATAACCAGTTTTTAATTTTATTACCGGATGACGGTTGTGTTGGAGTAAAGGGGGAGATCTCTGGATAAGACGAGGAACTATAAAATTACTGTTTAGGTTATTGGTTCTAGTGCCCACTGGTTTCCTCGAGGAATATTCTCGCAAACCGTTTATAGGTGGAATCACGTACGACAGGCAGGGGTTGTACGATAGTGGCAACAGTAACGACTTCGCCCGGTAATAAGGCGGCGGAACAAGCGACGTGTCACATAACCATTGCACCAACGAGCGCTCGCTTATCTGAGCGGCTTGGACGCTAAATGCGAACGTACACTTTCCACGACTAGAATTCACCCCTAGCCACGAGAATTCGGATGAGACCAGATAAAGGCATGTCGTCATTTCCCCAGAATTAAGAACAGCCGAGTTTAATGCTAGTATGATAAAGTAATCTTCAAATCTCGTTTTACATTACTAAAATCATGATCGACTGTTCCCTGATGTGAATAAAAGCCAGATTCATAATTTATGTGTCGAGCAATCAGGGGGAAATGTCATTAAGAAGTTATTCTGGAAGACGGGGAACAACAATAAATCGAAGAGACTTTCTTGGGTCCAATTTCTTGTGACAAGGTATATAAAAGTTGCAGAAGCATGCGGAAGCTGAGACGTAAATGTAAGTTGACGGAAATGAGGAAAACAATATGCAAATTGAAGGTACTTTCCAATCAAAGTCGGATTCCCCGTAACGGCGTCCTAACAACGTAATCTAAATTCCAAAGGCAGAATACGTCGTCGCCTACCACAGCATTCGCATAACTGGAAACAGGGGAGGAAACTTGGTGGAAACTCGCCAGCATGACTTGTGTCGAGCGAGGGAAGGATGAATAGGAGTTAAAATTCTTCAAACGTCAGGCCTGGGGCTCCTAATCATCTGATGCAGACATTTCTTTTCTTGGATGAATCATTTCATAACTGCATTGCATAATTCTAACACCCTTTCCTGTTTCTACGTGATGATGTTAATTTATGGATCTTTTCATCCGGACCATTGTATAATCTGAATTTGTGGAAAATGATAGATGAGTTGTGCTACTTGAACTACTAATTTGAATATTTCCTCGGGTGTAGCTATAACTATCAAATTCGCACGATAGAATTTACAGTCACATTTTCACGTGCATGTATGCATAATACGTCGATTTAGAATGCAGGACCTATGACGCATAAATGATTGATATACATGAATTTACACTCGACTGATGCAGAAGCTCTCCCTTGACTATTGCATTACTCACAATAGTCTTTGAATAATGGAACACGAGCTTTGATAAAATGATAAAGAGATAAAATGATTCTTACAATTAAAATTCGCGTTGTAAACACTTGCTCTTCTCCCACGAGGATAAAGTTTACTGGTTGAAGATCATTGGACTCTGCTTTCTAAACTCTTCATGATTAATTTTCTGGTAGTTTGACAATGGCGCAGACTTTACTGAAAATTGCCGCTGAGAAGAAAATGAGGACAAATAACGAAAAATTTAACAGTAATCTTGAAACCACAATGGACTAAACAATTCTCTCGTTGCTTCTTCGGTAGACGTTGCTGGTTTTATACACACCGCTTTGACTCATGTAGGAGGATCCCGCCCGCTCTCAGAGAGACCACCTTCTTCCATTTCTTTCCCGTTTTTCTTCTCTTTTTCTTCTCTTTTTCTTCTCTTTTTCCTCTCTTTTTCCTCTCTTTTTCCTCTTCTATCATTTTTCTTCCTCGCTTCCATCCACCTTTTTCTACAATCTTTCTCTCTTATTCTCTCTTGTGTACACATTCTCATGCTCAGCCTCCTTCTCTAGGTCCTCATCCTTTCATCTTGTACCTCATCTTTCTAGCCTTTCTTTCTCATCGGACCAAACTGAGGTATAATCTGAATAGAAAATTTTCATCTCGAAATTTCAACCAAGGAAAGCTTTTTCAGCGCTATTTCCAATATTTCCAATTGAAACACTTCAATCTCGTGTTTGACTGATTCGAACTTAGATTCTTACCAAAAATTATGAAATATTAAACCAAAATTTATATTTTACTTTATAAAATTGTTTGTTACATAAATACATAAACTATGAAAAGTTAGAAGAGTGAAAACTATTCTCTGAGCCTCACTCTTTGTGAATTTTTTCTTACGACCCGTATTTTCGTCCAATAATGATTTTCCATCAAAGAACCCCTGGAAAATCGAGTGTACTCAAAGAAAAATGCACAAAGACATTTCAGCATCTTTTTATTGGCGAGCAACCCGAGCGAATTTTTTGCCAAGCCCCAGCTGTTTCTTTTTCACCCGAAGCTCGAGATCACGTTGCATTTTCAGGGCAGCGTTCACTCGTACTCGCTACTTGTATTCCCGTCGGAATTTTACTTCATAGCAATAGAGAGCATCTCTCGGATTCTTTAGGAATTCCAGTGAATGTGTATAACACATGAGACTACTCCGTCCTCTTTCATTCACCATCCTACTTTTTATCCTCAAGACTGCAAAGAGTTTCCTTATAATAGAGAATCCCCCCCACCTGATATTATTATTATTTTATACTTTTATATTGTTACAAGAATTTATATTTTCAATGAAGCTTCATTGTTCCGAAATTGTGTAGGTGTAAAGTTCAATGCTTTTCGTTTGAAATTGGATTCAATCGAATAGATTTCAATTTACATGGATCAGTGATTTTTATTAAGTTCTTCACGGACATCCATTTTATATAAAACTAGAAAAAAGAGGTAAAGAACCATTTTTTATTTTTACGATCGTCACTTTTAGCTAAAAATTCTGAAACAGTATCAGCGCATAGGTTTTTTTTACAATATAGACTGATAGACATATATCTAATTGTGAAATTAAAAAGAAAAAATTTAATGAAGAAGAAACAAAACTATACATACTTATAATAAAAAAATAATAAGGCAACTGGGTGAGTTACAAATTCAGAAGTGGACTTCTTTACAGGAATGCAAACTCTGAAAGTGGATACTCTATTTGCAGAATCTCGAAAGAGGGTGCTGTATATGAAAACCAACCTCATTTCCTTGCGAGAACAATTGTCTCTACAAACGCAAGATTGAATTTTTACACACCACACTCTTTTACTCGAAGACTTTAAAAATCCTTCTACAATTCCAAAAAAAAATTTAGACAATTAATAAGTAATGCTAAAAAAGTTAAGGGACGCTTGTCATGTCTTTCAGTATCGATTTAGAATTGGCCCAAGGAGCTCAAGGGAGAGAGGAATGCGAGAGGAATTGAAACAGGAGAAAAGGGGAGGGGAAAATGAAAAGCGTATCGCGAAGTGGTTGTATGCGTGGAATCGTCAGGACGTCGGGCTCATTCGGTCGAATGCAGAAAAGGGCCATGTGGTGGTTTGAGCTCGCGAGGGAAATGTTTTGCAGTATTGAGCGCCCCGCCGACTGCACCATGCTGATTCTGGTGCTGCCGGTTTTGTGGCAGTTCAGAATCGTTCTGGCAGATTTTCACGGAAGTTCACCTCCTGCTTTTCCCCACCTCTACCACTCCTTTTTCCTTCTCTCTATCTCCCTCTTTTAATTTTCCCTCTTCCTATTTTGCTCCCTTTCTCTATCTCGTTTCTTTGTTTTTTCTTTCTGCTCTCTTTCCTTTTTTTCTCTCCTCTTTTTTTCTCCTCTCTATTCCACCTTCCGTTCTTCCTTCTTTTACCTTTTCCTCTCTCTTCTCTCTTTTCATTTTTCCTCTCTTTCCCTCTCTTTACGCTTTTTCTTCCATCTCTCCTTTTCTCTTTTCCAATCCCTTTATATTCCTCTTGCAAGCCTACTCTGATCCTTTTTTAGGTTTTTTTGTTTTTATTTTTCGTCTCCTCTCATTCACCATCCTGTTTCTAGCCCCCAGACAAGTAGACTCTAGACTGCTCCTCCAAAACATTTTATTTTCAACGTTTGCATTTCCATCTGATCGTCGAAACGATATCCTCTAAAACGAGAAAGGTTCACAATACCCGGCGGGCAAATCCTAAATAATAAAAACACTGCCCTCTTCAACCTTCGGAAAAACATAACTATCCCGCATTTGTTATTCTCGATTACTGTCAAGAGCCAGCTTTTCGAATAGGGATTTAACTTGAGAAGGGGACTTATAATTCATAGGAAAAATTTTGTTTCGAGGATAATAGATTAAATAGAATGATAGACTGATAAAGTATGTAGACAAGTAGTTCAATTCCAGGCAGTGTTATACGAGAAAATTACTTTTGCAAATCATATTTAAAAAACCTCAAAATTGAAGCTTAATTTAGCTTTCGCTTAACGAATCTCCAGTTTAAAAATTCTCTTTTTATCCCTATCCGCAAAATGCAATAACACTACTTTACAATTTTCGGACTCCAAACAGCGCCAAGTCTAATTTCATTACACACCCCGGACTTCCGCACGAACAATAGCTCCGGACTGTGATTTCATTTATAGTATGTGTACGCTCGCCTAAAGAGAGAGGGATCCAAACCCGTATTTTGCAATTTCGCACGTTCCCTTTAATAATGTCGAGTCGCATCGAAATACATCGGTACTGATGCCTCTAACTCTGTAAATATAGGGTGGAGTTGACACCCCTTACCACCCCCCTTAACGTCACGGTAATCATCCGTAAAACAGGTTAAAGTTCCCTATACAGGGGTCATTACTCGTGCGTTTTTCTAAACGCGAAGGAAACTGAGAGAAAAGCAGTGGAGTTTCAGACTGAAGCACTCGAGCGAAAAAAAGTGCCCAACCTCTTTTTTCTCCTTCGGTACTCGAGTTTCCATCAACGCATCCTGCAGAGATACTAACATTATGCGAAACCCTGTCTATGCTTTTTTTCTAGTCTCTCCTTTAACTCAACCCCCAACTCCGGCCTCTTTCTCTGCCCATTGCACCGTGTTAACTTCTTGACGACGACGTCGACGTCGACGACCCTCTTCTTCTTTCCGCACGAGCGACCATCTCTCGTCGCACGGCGCTTCCACCCTTTCGAGTTGCCAAGAGGTCGATATCGTGGACCTATAGAAAAGGGATTGTCTTCTTTTCTTTCATTTCATTTTCTTTTCTCTCCCATTCCTTTCCTTTAAGGTCATTTCTATCGTCATTACTCTGAAAGAAGTGAAAATGCTCGCGAGGGGTAAAGTGATTTATGTGCTGTGAATAGATGTTGCTTGGAATCTCACCTGTTGACTAGACTTATCGGCTCGAATCAGAAGCTTGTGCAGGAGATTGTGTTGAATAAGGCGGTAGACTGTGTTTAACTTGTGATTCAGATAATGACTATCCAGAAGTGTCTGATATGGACGCATAACATAGGGAGTCGATTACCCAACTTTTCCCATTTTTCATTTCCCAATTCACACTTTTCACTTTCCATTTATCGTCATTTTTTTATAAAATCCATCCATAAATTATATAAGGCTTTGTCCGAGTATTCTTGCAGTTTTTCCTGGTTGTAACACTAGACCAAACCTCCCCCCCCAAGAAAAATGTGTTATATATTTTTTGGATAAACCCTTTTGATATATTTACCTACTTCGGATAATACTGTGGCTTAGAGTAAGCCCTGAGAAAATAAATACTTTCCTGTAAGTAGTATGAACTTGTTTGGTCAGACGCACGCCTGTATCAAGTAGAAAAGGCATACCGTGTCAGACATTACTATTCAAGACTACTCAATGCTCATATTTGTTAACGTTAATTCTACTTCTTTACTCAGCTTCAAATGAAATATATTATATCATCTTCTACATAAAAATTCCATTCTATTAAAAGATGAAATTTAAATTCCGCACAGTCGATTATTATTTTCATGCGTGAAATCAATACTGGCATTGAGGGAAGACTTTCCTCAGAATAAGGAAAGAATCTTTCCACCCATGAATGAAACATATTCTCCAAGGGAATCACAAATTTTGAATAGTGATGAATAGTCAATGTTAAACTTGTAAGAAAACGTGAATTGGATTCAATATGCTACAAATCAGTTCTTGCAAAGAAACTTTCTTTTTATTCTCACGATATTTTATTCACTCATTGAGATGGCCTATATTATAGAAAGAAAGTGATAAAAAAACATGAACTTTGAATAAAAGGTCACTTCTCAGATGTCCCACTTTTCGAGTTTTCAGGGTCGTTAATTTCACAGGGTTGTCTCGTCGAGGTGAGGTTGGTATTTTTACGAAGTGGCCATTTGTGGGAGATTGCAGCTACTTGTTTGTACCCTTGGTCCAAGCGGTCTCGTTAGAGGCAGGCTCGGATACTTTTAACGAGTAACGAAACTCGGTCTCGAGGATAGGATAGTATAGGATAGGAAGGTAATCCAAAATATATTACCGAGGCTTTGTACCTTTGTACTTTACCAAGCCCCGGGCAGAGCTCGCTCGCTCGAACCACGCCTCGAAGTTATTACCACGCCGGGTCGAAAACCGCAAGCCGCGTACGCATAGATAACAGAGCCGGCTACTGGCGAAATGAATTTGAACGCGTACAATTTAAAATGCACCTGCAACTGCAACTCGATACGAAACCATACGGCTTCCAGTCAAAGAACAATCTCTCCACACTTTTTGTCCCGCGTCTGCCCCTTTTTCCTACTCCTATTCCCCTTTTTTCCTCATTCTCACAATTCTCAACCTCCGTACATAGACCCATTTTTTTCCTTTTTTGCTCCTCCTTTGCTCAACTTGCTCTGATTTATTATTTCCACTCGCAATTCTTTCGCAAATTTTAAATATTACCATTTTCGAGAAGTGCTCCATTAAAAAATTACATGTATCCTCTACTCTTTTCAACTAGTTTTCTTTCTGATGCTAAGTTTTTCATCCAATATAGTACAGATTTATTATTTCTCGTGGCGAGTTCTTTGCAAATATCGATACCTTCGCTCCTTTTACTTTCTTGAATGCGAAAAAACACGAAGCTGAGTTTCCAATTGGTCCGTACACTTCTGTAAACAAACGCTCTCAGGAATTGATCAAACATTCGATTGATATTTATTCATGCAGTGTAAACAGGCTATTGTGATTCTATACCCTTCTGTTTTACTGAAAAGCATAATATTAACCTTTGTAATAATAATAATTTCTATCTTTCAGCTTTTTATGTTTGAAGCACATTAATTTAATGGTATCTCTATTTTAGTGCTTTTGTGCCAATTCAAGACTCAAAAAGAGAATTTTTCCGGAACAATTAATTTGGTCTGAATGTATTTCTCATTTTATGGGTGCGCGCATTTTTCGTGTTATTCTCAAACAAAAGTCATTAAACTGAATAACGTCGACATTAAAACAATGCGTATATACTCAGGTAGTTATTATTTTAGATTCCTGAAATTAATTAGCTGCATTATTATTTTATACTCCGATTAAATTAAACGTTAAATGTAACTGCTCAATCTGAAACCTTTTAAATGGAAAATTTGTGCAATTTTTCAAATACATTGAACTGATCTGCAATACTGCAATTATTGTTAAGTTTACAATTTTAAAATAATGTAAAACCAATTAAATAATTAAAACCCACGCTTAGATGAAAGAGAATTCAATTTAATTTCTTAAAATGATGACGAACTTCGGTACAATATGGGTTTAAACTGCAAATTATCCATAAGCTTAATCCATTGTCATTAATCAACAACTGATTCACTAATGAATGAGAGAATAGGTAATTGTCTTAATTGTTATTTATGAACATATTTTGTTTATATTTTTTATTTCACCTTTTAACTCTGTTACTCCTTCAGTAAAAAAAAGTTCTATGTTACACGTCTCTTTTAATTATGCTGTTGCTGTTAGAAAAAAGTACTGTTTCTGATTTTTCCCGTAACCCAAAGCCTAACTACTACACTACCAATAAATTTTTTAACAGGTTCTATAGGTCTTCAAAATCTCGGAGTCTCGGAATCGTCCAGTCTCGATGGTTATTGTAAAACCTATTCCAAAAACCTTTATTCCACAGGGAGCCATCTTCGGTTTTCATATCTTATTCCCTTTTTTCTCCATTCTCTTTTTTCCATTTCTATCGCCATCCATCCTTAGCCCCTCCGTTTTCTACGGCGCACTTGAAGATTTAGAGGGGTTGTTTTCTCTTGGAAAAACTGCCGTTTAATGGCGCTGTGAGACCCTCCTTTCTCTCAGCGCAGGATTTTTTCATCCTCGTTAGGAAAGAAAAAAACTCTGCTCCTTGTATAAAAACGTCCAACTGTTGAAAAATTATCTTAATTTTTTAAGTGCGATTATCTTAAATTAAGATGATCAATCTTCGAGTGATTGTGTCTCATTATCCACTATGAATGTCAATAGAGGAGAATATGATTCGAGTGCGCTTTTCTCCTCGAAAATCCTTTCAAGTTTCAGGCTTCGACGGAAGCTAAGTCGAGCGAGTGAATATTAACGGGAGCGGGACGACAACCTTGTCTCTAATTGCTGAAGGGGGAATCAGAATTGGATGGTTTGGGGCAAATGGGGGCAACGGGAGAGTGAATTCAGTGAATCGGGTATGCGGATCGAGTTGGAGCGGATGTTGGGACGTACTCGGCAAGGACTCTTACGCCTCGACTCGACCGTAGAATCGATAGAGCCCGATTTCCAATAAAAATACCCGGCCCGTGTTATTTTCGAAATAATTTTCAGTAGAGCAAAGGCCGCTCATGTCCAGAGAACTACATAAAACGATTGCGAGTAAAAACAGAGCTGAGAGGCATTCTTTGATGTCGGGAACTGTGGAGCTTTATCAGTAAAAAAGAGAAATTCCAGCACGGTATATCCATCCACAGCAACCGATCGAATCGCCCCAGGAAAAATAACTGTATTTCTTTTGATTCAATAGAAATCGAGGGGAATCGTCAAAAGAAGGAATTTCTATCGAGCGAAGGTGCCTTTGTTATATTTTTAGATTCTATATATATATATATATATATTCTCCTGCTTCAGAAATCTGCAAATTATGTTTGTTAAAATCATCACTTTACAAATCCTGACGATATGAGGGATAAGTTTAAGATTCATGAGAAGTTGGCTTCCCTTTTCTGAATCTTAAGTTTAAGTATCTAACTTCCTAATTTTATACGTGAATCGTTATTCTACAGCCGGAGGCATTGAAGATTAAAATAAGAAAATTGGAGTTTGAAAGTTAGAGGAAAGTGAATAGCTAATATAAATTTTAATTGAATTCTTCAAGCAGATTTTATTCAAAACTAAATTCTCCGTAATTTTAGATTTTTCCCTTCTTTATGAAATCAAGGAAGACTCTCCATGGGGAATTGTTATTTTGCGTGTATCAGAGGAAATCGTGTGGAGGAGATACAGATAGTATTTCGAATTACTGTCTCGTGTCATGGAGCTATTCGAATTCGGTGGAGCGTACAATGGGCTACATTGCTTCTAAAGAAAACGATCTGGCGAGATAAATGTCGGTAGGATTCTCTCGATAAGGATCATCATCCGACCTTATAATCCCACTTTAGCTACCAGAGATGTTTGATACTATTTCTTTGTGAATTTCTCGAACTTTAGGGAATCTTAATATGATTCTCTCTGTTGTTTTGACTTGCAGTTTTCCAGAATCTTCTCTCATGAAACAGAAAATTTTCGAAATTTGAATTCCTTGAGAAATCTGACTGAAGATCTTGCAGTAAGTCAAACTACCGCAAAGTGGATCGGTACTTATCTACTTACCTACAGCTACTTAACTATCTATCTCGTTACGAAAGCACGACAACTAAAACTCGTGCCTGCTCCACCCTGAGCACTTTCCATAATGGTTCTCGTCTGGCGAGACCCAATTAGTCGTTCGCGATAATGAATACTTTAGCCTCGATAGAAACCTTTCAAATTTACCCGCCGATCAATAATTAACTAACATATTTTTAAGATTGAGCATGGCAAATAATTATGAAAAAAAAAAAAATAGTAGAAAGCAATCCGGGATGCAATTTTTAGTGCCAATAATAATTTATTAAGATGTTAAGGAATTACTTTCAAAAATAAGGTATTTATAAGACAGGGAGGGAGATAAAGAAGAAAACAAGCCTAATACACATAAATCTTCCTGAAAAGTCAACTTCCATATTTCTATTGTCTCTATTTCCTTCGCATGATTCTAGTTTGTATGCACATATGTATATATGTGTATGAATACACGTTCTGTTTCTGCTCATGCCACATATATTTCTTTCGGCCACGCCAGCTTGGAATTTACCCTAGGGTGTGCTACATTCATTCACATTCCAGAGTTTCATATACAAAATAGAAATTACACAAATGTGCAATTGTGCACACATGTACGATAGAAATTTAAAGTGCTTACATTAAATTATAACGATTGAGTAAAAGCAAATGTTAAACAGCATGAATTTTAGAGTTTTTATATATCTTATTTTTTTATAATCTTAAATATCATGAAACAGTTTCTCGCAATTTTAAGGACTGAAAGTTTGCTAAAAATAAAACATAAACTCGTCTGGTAAGCTCAAGATAAAAGTATCAACGTCACCAAGTATATTTCAACTCTCGTTCTCCTATCCGTTGATAAAGATGATGGTTTTCACTCTTTTATATACGCCACAGTTATTATTCGACGAAAGTCGAGCAGAAGAGAAATGAAAAATTGACTCGGTCGTCAAGCCAAGGAGGAGTTTGACCGAAGTTCCGTCGACTTCCATTCTCTTCGTTAAAAAACTCAGAACCTGGTCGACGTCGGATAGGAGACCACCCCAAGGGGATGAGGGAAAAGAGCGAAGAAACCAAGTTTCTTTTCGTTAGTAGTTGGCAAAGTCGATGGAAAAAGCCTAGAGCCCAGATTCTGTCCGTTTCTTCACTCACACTTGCGAACGTGTCAATGGAAACTATATACAGGAAGTGAAACTTATTCAAATTGTATTCTCCCTAGCTAAAGGCGTATTCTTAAAAAAGAATACGAATAATAGAACAGAACAAGATTCACATTGAAATCGTGCACTTTGTTATAATGGAATCTCTTTATTCATCACAAATTGTGAGAGTTGCTATCTTGATATAAATTACATCAGCGCAATTCTACATAGAATTCTACATCAAAGGAAAAACTGCATCTGATTCTCAGTCATCTGAATCTCCAGGAAATGCACTTCAGAAATTGTAATAAGCACTCATGTAATCAGATTTCCTAGCTTCCAATATCTATTTTTATATACTGTTAAGTCAACATTAATTCACTGTTTTATTATTCTACTAGCAAGAAAAAAAGTTTACTGTTATTAATTCCGAGAATAAAAACATAAAATCTAGAAATCTGTGATGAAATAAAGCGTGTCCACCTATAATTTGAGCAAACTTTTATATTAGCCTTTTTCCAGCTGGAAGTTTCAGTCCGTGTAGTTTCAAATGAGAATTTTTATTAGAGGAAGGGAATCCGTAATGAAGGAACGGTAGAAAAGTAAGTTGGACTTTAAATCGAGCAATAAAAAAAGTATTGCGAAAGAGAAAGAAAAAAAAGTTGAAGATTATTCAATCCGAACTGAGGGAGGGGGTGAAAGATAAGGAATTACCCTGTCGTGTGTAAGCGACGTTCCTCTGAACCATCGATTCACCTCTGGAATGGCATTTCTCAACAAACAGGCAATGCGAGTAGTCAATGGCTTCTCATCGTTCTTTGCATTTCTACCTACATTCTGCATTCCTCTCTTCCTGTATATTGGTAATTTCTTCTGAAAAATGCGACAAGTGACAGCTTCGATTCGCAGCAAAATTGACACAAGGAGATAGGAAAAGCGAGACAGACATAAGGAAGAATGTGTGGATACTTTCAGTATTAGTTTTTGTTATATTTAGAAGCAATTTCATATCCATGGAATACTTCGTGAAAATTTTTATGCTTTTGAGATAAAGACGAAGATTGTATTACAATTTTGTAATTAATGTCTGTTAAACCTATTATGCAACAATGTTAAGTATGAAAATGGACACAGAGAAACTAGAATGTGAACTTGGACAAGAATCTACTCTCCAACTCTCATCTACATACCTCATCCTCTGGAGAATCATACATTTAATTTACGTTAATAGTTCTCGTGAGTTTAGACGAGCAAGGCAGAAACTGTTATTCTTTAATTTCACTACACATTTTAAATGATAAAAAACATTGTCCAGTCAGTAATCCCTTAATACATAGAAAAAATGGAAATAAGAAGTTAGGAGCTTCATCAGCTCAGAAACTTAAAGGCGATAGGAATTAAGCATCCTGAACAAAACAGAGATGATTTATGTATGTTGAACAGGTACAATTTGTATCGCGTCAGTTTTTATAGGAAGTAGGAAGAAGTCCTAGGTCGAGTTGAGTTATTGCTCAAGGAAGAAGGGTTGTAAGGCTGACCTGTGGATACTAAGCGGAAGGAAGAAGTGAAAAGACAGGGATAAAACGAAGGGTGATGCGCGTTACAATTTTTTACTTAGCTTTACTACATCCTCTACCTTGCCATCCCCTTTTTTTATTTTATCCGTGATAAGGGCGATCTATATTCCCGAGCCAGACATGATCTTCTGACGATAATCGAAGGTTACATAAAGGGAAAACTTTTTCCCGCTACAATTTTTAGGAGATTTTCTTATATTGCTGAGACAAGTATTTAATATTGATGTTACTGGTGTCTATTTATTTATTCATATTTTGGCACGTAGAACTAATTTAGAATGTCTCAATATTTAGGCAGACAGGAGCATGTAATTCCTCTTTGTCTCCAGAGGTTAAACTGTCCTCAACTTGCAAACTCTGCACTAGTCTCTAGCTTTCAATTTCACGAAGACCATGCTGTTAAGTTCGCATGGCAAAGATGTGCGGTCCCTTGCGACAAACCTAAATAAATTGTCAGTGGCAATACTGCACCGAGGGAAGGAATTTAATTTCCTTCCTATTTTATGCGGAAGAACAAACACATAATATTCGTAAAGAAATATAAATAGAAACTTGTGATTTTCTATTGAATTTTGAAGAATATTGCGCGATTGCTTGAAGTATTATTCTTGATAAGATGCGGAGGAGTTAACACACCTTTGTGATCTCGTTGATAACGATTACTTGTCTACATTGTCTATCGCAGGTAATCGTTTCACCAGCACGTTTTCCCAGAGATTATAAATTGCAAGCATTTCAGGTCGAAGTACTCTCCTTTCCACATTGACGTTCCTGTCAATTTATCACAAGAACGTTCATCAATTTTGTTTACTGTCGCTTTCATCCGCGTTAAAAAGCACATTCCTTTAGCTGCTGTGTGAGCATTCATTATTCGTGGTCATGCACATTTTTCAATGTAATAAAAGATAATAAACTGTGGATATAATTTATCAAGTTTTCAGGATTTTCGACTTATGAGAACCTTCTGCATTTCAGAGTAGTTTCCAGAATTTTTTACGTACGAGTAGATGTCTTACTGACATACTCTTACCTAATCTACTTTTCTATACTATGCATGTCTTCTAGAACTGAAAGAATTGTAACTTTTTCTCTCGAGTTTCAGTATATCATTTTACTCTACTGTACTTTATAAAGTCATAAATAAAATTATGGACCATAAATCTGGACCAAATAATCGTAAAATAGACATGAAAGTAGAAACGTTACTTTCTCTCACACTCTACAGTGCAAAATTCTGTTTAAATTTAAAACATAAATGGTGGCTTTCATTGCTTCGAGTATTGAATTTAATAGTCTGAAATTTTATTTTTTGCATAATTTGTAGTAAAACTCGACATATATTATTTCATTTTTCGCTTTTTTATGGGCGTGTCAAATTGATGCTTATTGGGCGGAAGAGTCGTTTTTAATGTAAGAAATAGGCGTGTTCCAATAAAAGGACTCCTAATAAAAAGGCGTGTCCTAAAAAGGTGTGTTCTAAGGAAGAAGGCGTGGTTAAATGGAATTAGGCATGTTCAATTACGAAAATAAAAGTCCATGGATTTTTTCCGAGCATTCTGAATGTTTTCTTTCGAAGAACGCTAATGGAAGGATTTGTCAAACCCTGAGTAAGATGGTTTATTATTCGCAACGCGAAAAGACCCCCAAGCGATCGGACAATGAAATTTTCCAGAACAATTCATTGTTCCCTGTAGGAACTTCGTTCGCTTACTAGTTGAGCCCCGCGGTTTGTCGCCGCGGGCCATCTCATTGAATACATGCTGGGACAATGTAGTCTGCACAATATCTCTGGCAGCCGGAAACGACGCCACAAGAAAAGGGACGCGCGCACCTCTCCTGTTGCTGTATCGAATTGGCGGATTTAAGATTCTACCTGCAAGCATTCGCGTAATTACAAATCGCCACATCTCGTGTCATTCATCCCAATCCACCACCCACCATTCAGCCTCCCTTCTTCCATCGAGCCACTCCAGCACACAGAAGCTGCGCGAGAAATTCAAATCGATCTGTGGACACTCGTGAGAACGACAGGTGCGGATATTTGTAAACTTTTCGGATTACACAACTGATGCAGGAGATGCACACGTGTCGCTTTTCATTGAGGAATAATCACTTGTGCAAATATTGTCTATTTTTCGAGTGATTAATTCAGCCATGACAATGTATAAATCGCGTGTAGGCTGCAATAAAAATCTAGAGATATAATTTTGATAGATAACAAGATATCTGACAGCTGATAGCAAGACATAATTTAAAGAAATGCAGCTTAAGTGTCTATCTACAATCAGTACTTATTTATTTGATGTATGCGGGCAGACGGGAAACGCTTATTGATTCATGCATGCGTAAGACTCGTAGTAGATAGAGCCGGTTTTAGTCAGCCCGTGTTTTTGAAGTAATGCATTCGCCGTGCGAAATCATTATAATTCCCAGGGGTTGATAACGTTGTCTGGAAATATCTGAATATCGAATTCTCATCCAACGATTTTGCATATATTCAATGCGACATCGTTATATGAATATGCCTTCATTTAAGTGTTCTTTTCAAATCCTATCTTGGCTACAATAATCCTGTTAAATTCTTATCCTCGCTCTTATCTAAAGCTCAACATTCCAAGTTCACAATTCCAAATTGAACATTTCAAAATTTTGAAGCCTTGATTACAATTCTTTTCGAATTTAAAAATTCTTCTTCTATCCGTGTTTAAAAATAAGAATGTCTTCCTGACGTTTAAAGCTCTGCTCTTCACTTAAACATGATACATATCACGACCTGTATGGCTGGGGGCTATATGGAACATCTCATCACGAAAATCTGAAACCCCGTTTCATGAGAATGGTCGTATATATTGTGGAGCTCGACGCGGTGAAGCGATACATAAAGGTCGACGATCATACTCAGTTGCAACTCCCTAGGGGTGTTTACAAGGAGCACGGCGGCCGTCGTATTCGAAGAGGATCTCACGTGTTACGTTACACGACACCTAGAGAGAGATCTCGGGAAATCTCTACGTCACGTTTCGGTTTATTCCTCCAGATACAGGCGTATCGTATATGTCGTATTGCGGCTCTCGTTGTCGACGTCAGGTCGGCTGTGACGGAACGAGGAGGCTCCTATCGTATTTGTGTCGGAACTACTCTTGGGGCCACGTCGCTCCCGCGACACCTTCTTCCGGTTTCTTCTTCGTCATAGTTCCGTTGACGACTGTGACAGGCAAACGGTCTCTCTACCAACATTCCCAGATAAATGATTCGCCTCATGTTTCCATCTTTGTGAATAGATTCCTCCGATCTCTGGAGAGAGAAAAATCATTTTCTTTCTTGTATCCAGAGCCGAATTAAAGAGGAAGGGAGTAGAAGAAATGCAGCCTTGGGCTTTATATTCCAAGGGGCCACCAAATTTACATGAATTCTCTCGAAAGCCTCGATTTACCTTAATTCGTCACATTTTCAGAAAAGTATGAGATCTGACACCGTTTATTAAAAGGTTGGTGGGCTTTCATTGCAGAAGCAATTTGGATGCTTCGAAACTGTCTCCTCTCCACAATTAAGGCGATAGGAAACACTTTTGAGAGATGCAATCTCACATGAGTGGTCCTGTAGTGTCTCCACTTTCTCGATTTCTTTCTTTCAGCACAAGTCCTTTCAACCGCCAATGAAAGAGGAGAATTTCGAGAGAGCGCTTATGTGCTTCGCTCGATATCCATTAAACCTGGCCGTATATAGAAGAGCTGATTCTCATCGAAAGATGAGCTAACAGCGAATGCAAGGGTGCGCCTGTTCATTCGCAAAAAAAACCTTCGCTTTAGGATTTTTATGTCTGTCGTCACCCGGTTCGAATTGCTCAGCGGGACCGTAGCTTTAAGTATGAGGTGCATAAAGGGCTTACTTTTTCACTACCTTTTTGAATGGACTTCCTCCCCCGAACACTTTTTTTCATCATTATTTCACGATTTAATATTCAGTGCTAGGTAGGTGTATGTCCAATGTGCCTTTTTTTGTGAATGTGAAGCCAAAAGAAGCAAGAGTTAGAGAAAATAAAAAATAAATGACAATGCTCCCTAATGAATTCAAAGCATGGGATTTTTAATTATATATAACATTCATCATAAAATTTATTAAATTTAAAAATCACAAGCTGAACAACTCAAAAGTAACTTCAAAGAATTTGTAACTCATTAGCGTCTATTTTACGCCGGCTACATGTTACAAGAATATTTCGTTAAGAAATACTCTGAAGTACCGATTTCAAAAATATCTCTGCCGGCACAGAAAAAATACAAATAGAACAGTTAATTTCCGTCTGCTAATTAGCAGCTCTTGAAAAAGCTTGCCGTGGTTGAAAATAAAATAAATTTATTTAAATTTTAATTTGCGTTCATGCCCCTTTCAGGAAGTTTATCGTTTTTGATGCTTCCTTCGAATTTCCTCTTATTCAAGTTGGGATGCAGCGTGGTAGCGAACACTGTGTTAAACTCTGTCGGTGAAACACAACTCGGTTGGTATTTATATATAGGTCGTTTCATGGACAAATGGACACTCTTCGTTAGTTGGTGTGCACCGACTGCCAATTGCGATAGTGTGAGTGCAACAGAGATGTAGGATTTAGATGTATCCTACAAGAGGGTATAACGAGCTCGAACTCGACTCTCGGGTCGATGGCTTCGTCTTACCCTCTCGAACGACCCACCTCTTTGCTGTCACTCTTGCATCTCTCTTTCTCATTGCTCGTTCACCTCCATCCGTTCCCCTTTCCAACCCTCTTTCGCAATTCTCAATATAGCTCAAAACGTATGCAGTGTTGCAGTGAAGCACATTGTCCTAGAGTCAAAAATACTATTTTTTATATGTCACTGCAGGCATAGAATTCTAAAAGAAGTGCCTACTTATTGTTGGCTGACAAATCATTGACCTCTATTACTAACTCTCCAGCGGCTGACCATACGGTCACCTGATCTACTTAGCTCCTTCCCCTCCATCGTCGCCACAAAATTTCCTGTTCTCCGTTCCTTTCTGCGAATTGAAATTAAATTTTTTAATGATTATATTGTTAATAACTAAAATTGACCGAAACAATTTCGAGAATAAAACCACGCATTTTGCGAGTGAAAACATAAAATTTCAATGTGGACGGAATGAATGATTGAATCCAACGTACTTTATTATTATTAATTAATTAATAAATAATTAATAATAATAATATTTCAAATTTGATTTCACATAAATGACCAAGGAGAAATCTCTCCTTTTAAATGAACTTGAATAAAATATGTAATGAAAAAATAAAAAATCCTCTTTTATTATGGTATTCATCTCATTTTTTTTTATCGTATAAAAAACAAAATTTTCCATGTAATTTTTGTCACGTACCGAGTACTTGAGTTAATGGTCTTTTTAGTCAATATATGGTATATAAAGGAAAATAATGTCCCACAATTTGTAGGTAGTTTTTTTTTTTTATGATGAGCGCTGTCACACTGCGATGTTTTTATATTTATTTCCCTCTTTTATGTGTGTCTGTATTTTCAGAATTTCAAAATTTAATGCAGGCTCTTGTTTTAGTAAAATGGGGCCACCTCTGGTGAACTTAGTATCTTCAAAAACGATATTTCGTCAAAAAAAGTATTCATTTAAAAAACACTAAACAATTTCACTACGCAAATTGTTAAATTTTATTACCATATTTTGAAAAAAAATTTATTTTTCCACTTTTTTAGGCTCTGAGGTTTTTTTCACAAGTTCTGAGTCTGTAATCGAATGAGAAGTAAATGGAGATCCAATCAAAATGCTACTCGTGGCATGAATTTTTTATAGCTTAGCAGATAGTTTTTCACCCTTCCTGCTAAGCAAGCCCGTGTCGCTTAAACACGGCTGGAGCAAATCGACTGCCTATGGCATCCATTTTCTAGGAAAAAAGCTAAAAGAGAGAAAGAGAGCGAGAGACAGATTAAAAGTTTTATTCGCCCGTGGGGTGTAGAAGGCCCTCGTGTTTACCCGTTTCGGGGGCGAAAGATTCCTATCTCTTTGCTCGTCCATTCGGCGGATTCACCTTGCCGGGTATTTGCCCGAGTAATCTTTTTATCCGTTTCCACGCTTCGTACGGAGGCTGCACGAAGGAGCAATATCCTTCGCTGCCAAGCGCTCATGCTCTCGTCCCTCGGGACGTTCGCTTCACTATATAGGTTCCTTTTTTTTGTCTACATCCGCTCTACAAAACCGCCACCCTCTTCTGCTTTTCTTCCTCTTTACCTATCCCTCTTCCTTATTTCCTCTCCTTTTTTTCTGTTTACTTTTGCTGCTTTTATTTTTCTTCCGCTCTCTGAGCGACGCCGACCGGATACAAATTATCTTGGACGGTCCGGGAACCAAGGCTCTTAGGATTTACCCCCATTCTAGTCTTGTATTGTCGACACGTGCATGGAGAAAAATCAAATTTGTTGCCCGATCGCTTCGAATTCTCGAGAGTTGTCGGTATTGAAGTTCTCAGATTTTTTTTTATCTCTTTTACATCGTAAACATGATTTTGTAGGAATGCTTTCAAAATTTATTTAGGTTAGATGAGACATTCATCTGGACAATTCAGACGGAAAAATTCTTTGATTCTCTGCTGTGGAGGGTATGGACTCCTGCTTGTAGGCGGAAATTGAGGGGGTAGTATTGAAAGGGTAAAAAGCAGAATTGTACAATTTGAGAGAAAATTAATCACAGAAAGAATGAATTTAGATTAAAAGTGAGGGTAAGAACAGGTGAAACAGTGAAACAGTAGTGATGGTCCAGATTTAGTCAGACAAAGTCCTGAAGCAACTACAGCGATATCTTTTTAGGAGAAAAGCGTAATTTTTTTAAAGATATAATTGACTTAAACATTCATTAATTGTCAATATGAGAGTAAATCTTGCTTTCGAAAGGTTTCACTGTGTTTACCCAGTGAATTCTCAATAGAAAAAATTACGCTTGTTTTTCGGCTCTTTCCAAAAGTTCCCAGCGTTCATTATTCATTCCTGTCGGGTACAGGTATTGATGTTCCAATTACCGTATGCTTCCGTTTATTTCCTTGCCTGTTAATAAGTGCTTTTCGGTGCTTGGGATTTATGTACGTGCTTTATAGAGATAGTTCGAAATAAATGCAACTGAAGAGAAAAATTTGCCGAAATGCGAGAGAAAATCATGGAGCTTGGAGAGAAGTCAAGAGGTCACGGTCGCTAGAGCTTCTCAACGTCTTACTTTTCCCTTAACGGATATACTTCAGGACGTGCTTACCCTCGCTTCCGATAAGGAAGATTTTCCATGTGCAAATCCACCTTTTCTGCTCTCCTGAACTACGTGTGATACATATAAAAATTGCATTATTCAAAAAAATATGTTAAAGAATTAGAGTATTTAAAATGATAAGCCCGTCAGGAATAATTAAAAATTCATCAATTTAATTTGGAAAAATATATAAATGTGTCTATAGACGTAGAAAGTCTGGCAATAGATTAAAAGACACTTTCTGCCTCCACTCATATTAATATTCATGTCGCAAATGAAGACCTCTTACCGCATCAGCAAAAACCGTTCTATAACGTCATGAAGTCACTGGTCCGAGGAACATCGAATTTAACCAGGAAATTGAGTTTGCTCTTGAAACTTTAAATAGTGTTAAGTTCAGATCCTTGATTTCAACGTCCACGAGAGATAGTCAAATTCTGTATTAATGACGAAATAAAGCTACAATTTCATTTGAATCTCTAAAGATAAATATTTTTGTGTGAAATAATAAGCAACTTTTAGTTTCATCAAGCTGAAAAATTAGATGGGTGTCTGAGAGTCTTTTAAATTATGAAAAAAGGTATTTTCGTAGTTAAAAATTGAGGCGATCTTTTCTCATATCGAAATTGCTGATTCATCAATATTTTTCGGTATTTATGTTCAAATTCTGCGCAAGACATAGAGCGAACCTCTTTTTGTTTTAGCACAAGAATATTATGTGTACCATATTTTGGCTCAGATTCAACGCGAGGCAAAAACTTAGCGCAGTGGAATAAACCTTATATGGTCAGACGTCTGAAATGGCATAAATCTCATTCCCCCAAAATCGAGTTTTATTATTATATTAAATCAATAAAAATCCATTATTTTAAAAAATTCTTTTTGTGCCTTTATAAATTATCTTAAATTTAGGCGACATTTTCAGAGAATGATGAAAAGAGATACTTCCTATTTTACCAAAATGAAATTAACCTACTTTTGAAAATGTGGTTATGATTCAAAATGAAATTTTCGAGTGGGTTTTTTTACATTTGCCTTTACTATACTCCGTAATATGAAGGATTTATGGCTCTTTAATGTCCTGAGAATGAATACGAACATGGATCGTAATGTCGTAATATAAATTTATGACGAAGAGACAACATCTGTGTCGCCAACGCGTTGGTTCAGCAGGAATGGTGTACATCCGGTGCAGAGTCGGACTCCGCTGAACCGGAATGAATTCCGGTTCCAGATACCTCGAGTAGGTTCTTACGCGAATCCAGTATCGCGCGATCCTTTAATCCCAGAAAAGTGCGCTGACGGTATCACCGCTTTAAAGATTTACGACCGAGAGCTAATCGGTGGAAATTCCTTTTTCTGCTCGTGACCCTTTCCAAGAGATAGAATTATCGTGCTTGCTCAGAGCATCATCGTTTTCGTCGTCGTCATCGTAAATGGAGCGTCCACGTACAGAAGTGATTAAATTTACGAGCGCTTCTTGTACTCTCATTCTAAAAAAAACGAGTCTGGACACAATAGACCCGCGCTTTTGTCAGTAAAGAATATCGGATGTTATTGAAGCGAGGATATGACGAAGATAAATTTAGAAAATGTTTTTTTTCTTCTTATAGAAGGATGGTGTGTAACAGAAAGATATGGAAGAAAAATTGATGGGTGCTCTTCATTTCTACCTCCTGGACTCCGAATCCAGAGTAGATTCTACCATTTTTCGATCACAAATCAACATTTCACGATAAATTTCATCTGTTGAATTTCCATCCAACCTTACGATTTATTAATTCTCTCTTAAGTTTGATTTGCAAAATTGCTATTTGAGAAAGAGATCTAAAGACAATAAACGAGAGAGAATGTCCTCTTCCCTTCAGTGCGGAGAAAGCTTTTTCGTAAAAAGCTTCTGGTCTCCCTTTTTCATTTTCCGACGATTTTTCCCTTGTCTTGTCCATTTTTCAGAGCGCAACGTCGACAGTGGCAATAGAAACTCGCTTCGGGCAATGCAGCATGCACGTGGGTCGCACCGAATCTACGGAACAATGCAAGCACTCGTACTTCCCTCTGTGTACAATTTACATGCACCTAACACACATTCGTTACGTGTGACGCGAGCGGGTCTTTTGTTGTTTTTCTACAAAGGCTTTAAGCATCGATTAAAAGCAATCTCGACGAACGAAAACAAATGCTCGACACCAACACTCGTCTGATCTCCTTTCTCGAACCAAGTGCACCAACTGCCAAGCGTCGTCCTGGAGAAATGGCTTCTGCAGGTCGAAAAGAATTCATAAACTTTTTGGAATCCATAAACTTTTAAGAATTCATAAACTTTCTAGAATTCGTCAATTTCCTGGATTTCTCTAACTTTCTATTCAATCGATCTTTACAAAAGTTGGTGGTAATCAGTCTCAAGCTTTTTTCTTTTTTCTAAAACAGTTTATGGCTGTTTGACAGTTACCACAATCGATTCAGAAATTGGCTTTTTCGTTTTATCGCACCCAACCGAGCAAAACGGATTCCAGCTGCTTCAATTTACGAGCAACTACATCATCGCGTCACAGTGCTCGACTAGACACACTTAGAAATAGGATAGAAATGAAAAAGGGGGCAAAAAATTTATAAAAATAGCTAAGAACGAATTTCTGCGAGATCGCATTGTATTTTTTGCGTCTGTAGTTGTTGTTAAAACAGTGCATGAATCAGTCATTGCAGTGATCGATATCGAAACGATGTTTGTCGACGCAAGAATTTCGTTATAAACCAGTGCACAGAGTAGTCCGAAATTGCTAGGATACTTCCAGTTGATCGGAGAACAGAAGACAGATCGTCTATTTCTCCACTGCTTTTATTCTCGATCGTTTCTCTCTGTTATCAAACTAGTTTCTTTACTTGAGAAATAGTTTCAGGTTTTTCATGGTTCAACTTTATGGCTCAATTTCTGCTTTGTTTTCAATATTGAATATTCTGAATTTTTATTCTGAAGATACGTTATTTTCATGGGTAGATATTTGATCCTTTTTATCTGCAACTTTTTTCAAAAGAGAAGGAAATATGAAGCAACTGTACAATTTTCCGCAATTTCAATTACTGGTGCACTTCGACAAACTTGTTCACGGTTTATGCACGAGGCCTGCTAAAATTTCGAATTTTTCGGATGCGCGGACTTTTCCGAATTTTACCGGAAACGTGATTTTTATTCCTCGCTTGTTCTGCACTGTCCTGCATTGTTCTGCAAAGTTGGCGGTTCAAACAGAATCTGGTTAACTATAGCGACTGTTGCATACTCTTTCCTTTCCTCTGAGTTTGAAAAAACTGTATTAAATTCAATCTGTTCTCGTGTTTTCCATCCACTGTGATATTTCCTTCACAACAGACCAGCAAACATTTTTATGAAAGGAAAGTTACGATTGATTTCGGATGCAGAAGTTCAAATTGGTTTCAGATAAAAAAATTGTAATTTGTTTTTGATACTATTATAATTATCGGAAGGAACTTTACTAAGTTGCCTTGAGTTCGGATATTGACACCTTGGACCCTTTACTTTCAATGGATTCACAAACTATTTGCAGGAATAAGTAGAAGCTTTACAATGGAAGACCTAGAAATATGCGAGAAATGGTCTGAGTAACATGATAAATCACTTTCCTTTCAAAGAACATATTTCAAATGCTATTTTTCCATTACTATTCAACATAATAATTGGTTTCAAACATCTAAAAAGCAATAGGAGATAGTTTTAAGACTCGAATCTATTAGAAATCGATTACAATATTTCAACCGTTGAATCGGATTATTTTATATGAATTACGATGGAATGGAACGGAATCTTTGATAACCGAACAAGTTTTTATCCTACGTAAAAATGCATTCTGCCTGAATAGAATTTGAAACCACAAGATTTACGAAGTCGAAATAGAAGTCTGCAGGGTAATTTTGCTGGCAGCAATACAAAGTTACAAATAACTAAGCGAAGAGTACATACTTCCAAGACCGGGCCGCATTCCGGGATCGAGCTTGATATAGCACGAATCAGTTTTCCCGAGTTTATAATCCTAACGAATAAATTGTTCAGGGATGAAGACGCCTCGTGTAGAAATCCGTAAGCTTGTCACGTCGGCTCGCATTATCCACATAATCGTGCCAACGAGAACGGAGAACGAAGAACGACCACCCTACCTTCCCTTCCACCTTAAGGGTGTTTGGAACTCGACGTAACTTATAAACCGAATTGCTTTCTCTAACTCTCCGGCACTGATAAGCACTGATAACTCATTAAAAATCCAAAGTAATCCTATGAAAAACGTTAAAATCCGCCGTTTTTGATCCTCATATAATTTTCAAAATTACTTCACATCATCTCTCTGACGCTTTTACGATTCTTTCGAAAAAAAGTTCTTGATTCAGCAGTCTTTCAAAACTTCCAGAACATCGGCAAAGTTCCGGAAATTCCAACACGATATCCTCCTGGCAAATTTCCCTATAGAATTTATGTAGAACAATTTCCGTAGAATCTCGTTATAATCTGTATTTAAGCAAAATCTGAAGAGCTGAGGAGAAAATAAAAAATATGTGAAGTTGGCAAAGAAAAGTCAGAAAAATAATATCGTGAACTTCTTATCTACTTAACCCTAATGTCGAACAATGTCTTCCGGCCAACAAAGCAGTGATTAAAGGTTTACTTAGCCATTAAAATATTCCATTAACGCGCCGCTGTACTAGGTGGTCGATGTACGTAGAGACTAGAGAGAGACAAGCTTAGAAGGAAAGAAAAGCAACGATCCGGGAAGCGTCGCGACGCCTCAGACTTATTAAGGAAAGTTCATCTACCTTCGCGCAATACTTGGGAACACTTTAAATTTGAAAATATTATTTCAGAAAATATGAACAACCCGGAGAGCCACTGTTAAACTCTCTATCAAGATTAAAAAGGTTCCGGACCTTCTTCATCCCCTCACACCCAGCATCCCCTAGCTGCTATCTGCAATTAGTGAAGTCCTTCAAGACTTCCGAAGATCCGCAAACGTCTTCAAGATTGCAAGGATTCTCGAAACCTTGATTGTTCGTGACAAAAAAATTTAACGAGAAGTTCATCTCTCTTTCGAGTCTTGAGAAAATCTTCAGCTTTTGATTAATATCTCTCTGGTCTGATTTTCATTATACCTATGTATATAGTTTTTTTATTGAGATTAGGGATTAGTTAGTTTATTCAAAATTAGTTTAGTTTATTCAAAATCCTCCATGGAAAGATTTCACCACTTACCGAACTCTTAACCAATCTTTAACACAAACAAATACACTCCACTGAAGAGGGTATTTATATAGCATCCCTTTAGAGTCAGCAATTAGTGGCAGATATCGTGCTGTAAGACTTTAACAAGCAACTCTATTGACATCCGCATAAAATCAATATGTGATTTTTTGTACAATTTTTTTGAAATGAAACAAATACTACCTCAGATGCTAATCGTATTAAACAATATATTTTTTTAAGTAATATTTTAATTTAAATATTAAAATATAGAGAATGCTATTTAAGATTTTCAAACCTTCTTTTAAAAGTGGAAGAAGAGAAAACTTGTCGCATGAGTATAAGAGTTGGAAGGGTCGAGAGTTGCATGAGGGGTGACAGTGAACTTTTTATCTTAATTGGGATCCTTTATAGTTTACTATGAGAGTAAAAATTTTTATACAATCACAAGTGTGTACAATCTGCCCTTTGATCTGAAATACTAATTATATCGATAGATTATTTAAATATATACTTTAAATATTTGTAATGTGAATTTAAAAAATTACTAATATGCAATGAAGTGTAATGGGAAGCACAATACATTTGGGAGTTAATCATTTTTGCTTCTAGAATCGAAATGTAAACCAAATTACCATAAATACGAATGTGCAATCTAAAATTGATCACTTTGGTATTTATGATCAAACAATTTAATTATCGTGATAATTCCAGTGAATAGAACTGCATTACACATGAGTTTGAAACGAAACATCGAAACAACAGTTTGTAACTTTTCAACATCCGGCATTCTCTCGTATTTCCAGTTTGACCCGGACTTTATTACCGTGTCGCAACGAATTTTAGACATTCAGCCTTATCTCGTTTCCGATGCAGAAATGGCAGCGCTTTTAGTAGATACACAACGCTTCACGGTTTCAATTGTCTCCACGGGAGCACTAACTCGCTCTCAGTAATATGTAATACAAATGAAACGAATGCTCACAACACTGACAGGAACTTTTACTTTTTTGATATGCAAAGTTGAATGTTTGAATAAGCTTATCGTTATAAATTAACGTGCACGATGTTCTGAATGTCACCACATGTTTCACTTGGACTAAAAGCGTGAAAAGCTGTCTCAAAACTTTTCACCGGTTTATCATAATTATTTGTTTCGGGGAGGCTAACATTTTGGGTGGACAGTAAATTGGCAAAATTATTTTTATCCGGATTTGCTAAAGGGGAAGTACAAACAATTTTTTCCCCCATAAATCAGAATGTTATCATCAAACCTTACGGTCACTGAAACAATGTTCACTTTCAAAAATTTACTTTTGTAGAAATATAATAGTATTTCTAGTCTACGTTTTACATTAAAAAATATTTCAAACTGTTTAAAGCATCCAATGGGCAAGATTATATTTTTATGAATTTCAATATAGAAATAATTTTGTAATGCTCGATGCAGTACAAATTGCAGATTATTTTAATGTTGATGGAATTATGATTATTTTGATTAAGATTAATTATTTTGATACGATTCCCTGAAAATTTCAAGGCGATTGGCTTTGGAGTAACATGTGAATGAAAGTCGGATGTTGACAGAATACACTCGTAAAATAAATATATACTGGAGCACGTGAGAACACCTGAACTGGATTTATCGAGCTTGAAAGTGACTTGTTCTTCGGTGCTTGCATACTTAAAGCACATCGATTTCCAATAGCGCCGACTAGCCCGCTTTTTCGAATATCAACGCCTCCCCTCTCAAAAAAGAAGTAAACTCATGCATATACATGGAGTTCAAAATTTTTTACCTCTTTGACCCAGCTAAATAGCGAGCATAAAATAAATTAACATTTTTATTAAATAAAAAAAGCCTTTACGAGCATTTACTTCTCACATTTTTATGAATTATCAATTCAGCCAAAGGAGTCGAATAATTATTAGTACTCTACATTATTTAGAAGTCGTATCGTTCACTTAAATTAGTCAAGAATCATTCACACTAATTATCTTCAATTACATTAATTATCTTCAAGAAAAATTATCCTCCAAGCTGATAAGAAAACACCCCCCCCCAAATTAATGTTAAAAAAGATAAGACAAAAACGTTTGCATTTGAAAGCAACAACCGGCGACCGGAACTCGCGTGCACACCGAAACCACGTTTTCTCCTCTAGCCGGCAAGTTTCTATCAGGGTGATATTTCAAGTAGTGACTTACCGGCTATAATCAGACAGCAGGCGAGCATCATCACAAGCGATCCGTTCGTAATGGGTTTCTATAATGAGGCCTCTCCAGTCTTCTGCTTGCCAGGATCCTCGGAAGCTGAATCTCAATTTCAATTTCAATCTCAATCTCTTCGAGACACACGAGCAAAACCAACTTCACTAAACGGTTAAAAAATCAGGCGAACCGAACAAAATATAACCGGAAATGCGTGATTCAAAAGAATCTTATAAAGGTGAGGGGAGTGCGTGAGGTCGCGAAACCGCCGGGGCAATGTGGCGATCATACGTGATGCCCCGTGACTTAGAAATCGCGCGAAACATTCACCTCGGAAGAGTCTTTGCCCCCCGGCACCACCGGCTACGACTGATCGCGTTTACGAACCCTCGGACTTGCGCAAGCGCCAAGCTTGCAAGTCGTGCCTCCCGCTCTACGTTTTACCCTCTCACTCATTGCCTCCCTTTCTATTTCATCATTGCAGCATCCCTCCATCTCAATTTTCCACCCTCAACGGGCTGCACCCGGTTTACCCCTGGGATGGGGGTAGGGGGTGGCTGCGTAGCTAGTAGGTAGGCAGGTGCCACAAAGAGTGAAAGACAGGAAGAAAAAGCAATGGGGAGAGGAAGCAGGGAAGAAGGAGTGATGGGGAGCAGAGTATGGGGGGCAGAGGATGGGGGATGGGGTAGCGAGATGAGAGTCAGAGCGCACACAAAGCTTTGGAACTTCATGACGTAAATACGACTTCGTAAAACCGCGGGCTACTTCTTATTCTTTTTCTTATTCTTCCATCTCCTCCCCCAATTCTCCTCCTTCTCTTCTCTGCCGTCTCCTTGTTTTGCTATTCCTTATTTTCCAACTTTAGCCACTTTCTGTCAGAACAGAATTTTCTTCCTGATACACTTTTATCGCTTCTTCTCGTTCCATTTTTTTACAAGTTGTACATCAAAATACTCATGATCAATCTCCTTCATCTTCTTTCTCTTCTCTTCTCTTACCTTTGCCTCAGTTAGATTTTTCCTTCTCCTTCCTTCATGTTACTTCTTTTAATATTAATTTCCGCTCTCGTAAACTTTGTAATGGAAATCGTCAGTCTAGATTTTATTTTCGTCTTAATTTTCATCACTTCCTTCTCTCCTTTTTTTTCCTCCAGACTTTCTATTTACCTTTCAGACTTTACACGTTTTGTGACTTGAATGATTTGACACGTACATTTTTTATATTTTAAACCGTACCCTCGGTTAGGATGATGAAGAGAAATGTGCCAGACGGTAAATTAAACCCGGTTAAAAACAAAACATCGTGTTTAAAATAAAACATTCGCAATAATTTAGTATAATCTACTAATAATTTAGTAGAAATTATAAATATTTATAAATATATGAATTCAGGATGCATTTTTTAAATCACTTTTACCCTACTATTTAAAAACAATTAAAAGTTATTCTGAATTGAATAATGTTAAAAACCTCAGCTTGTAAGAATTATTGTTCTCATTTAACAGAGAATTACTCACATCGCGAAGTCTTCGCCGTCGAACATACATCTTATCGCTTAACATGAGATTCCAGAGTCTGAAATTTGTGTATTGTATACCTTCTGAGGTATAAATATACATGTGCATGCACCAGGAGAGACAGAGAGAGATTATCTAGAAACCCGAGACACCCTATATGTATACACTATACATACTCGTAATCCCTTATGTATGAGAAAACTCCAGCACAAGTGTGAGATTCCATATTTCTCTGCTGGACTAATATGGTGCAAGCTCTAAGCAAAATATTAATCATTATCTCTTCTAACATTTTCAACTCCGATCATCTTACAAATTTGCTTAAATTATGGTGATACATGCAGAATATCTAATTTCTTAAGCGGTAATTAAAGCTGAGAGGAAACTTGAATCATACCGCCTCCATATTTTAAATTTCCAATTTGTGTCTCGCTCTCAAAAAGGGTCCAAATTGTCCAATCCAATCCAATGTCCAATCCAGTCCAAATCTGTTGCTTTGGATTCCTTAAAATCTCTAGAATCGCCGATTAAAATGTTCCGTATTTTAAGAAGATAGAAACCAAGCTTAACTTATTCCTGAACACTCGTAAAAGCTAATCTAAAGGGGCGAGAAGCCACTTTAACCACCTCTTCTACCTCCGCCTTCTCAGAGAAGAGATTTTAAGTTCATTGGCACGTCGTCTGCGAGCTCGGCTAACGTTCGCTGTCGTTTCTCGCAAGAATTAAGTTTCCCGCTTCCTTTACTATTGTAGCGCCCGGCTTGAGCCAAGTTAATAAAGTATGTCTCCTCTAATCAAACACACCACTTTGAAGATGTTTACACCCATTATTGTCAACCTAGAGCCTCCTATGCATAATTATCCTGCCTCAATGACCCACTACATTTCCATAAGAGGTACACTTCACCGTAAAATGGAAGGTGAAGAGAAAAAGGAGTTGGAAGTTCACCCCTGGAAGTAGACTTCTAATTTAATAAAACCTTCTGAAAAATCTATACCTGGTAGTTTCCACGGTGACCTTACTCGAAATTTTCTTTTTTTTTAACTGAATTTTTAAAGCTCCAGTTTCTTTACTTACTAAAAAATACTCAGAAACATAATTTATCATGAGAAAAAGACTTTCATAATTCAGAGTCATTAAATATTGAAAAAAACAGGTAAAGAGAGAGAAAAGGAGACGTGAGGGGTAAAAAGGGAGAAAAAGTTTTCAAGGCAGTAAAACGTAGTGACTGTGTCCGAGCACATCGTTAAAACCCAACCTGGGGCTATGGAATCCACGTCTTCTGCTGGTTCGGACTCATCCCCATTAAACTCCTTGCCGAAGTCCTTAACACCCTCCATGCCCTGAGCCTCGTCTATCGCTGGTACTCGTTCGACTATTGTTTTCTCAAGTACGACATAAAAGACTCGAAGACCTCCCTCTCTTCTCCCATTGTACCGGCTATTAAGGCTGTTGTCTTCACGCTAGCATGTCACCCTTTTCACAAGGATAAACGTGGTTTGCGTAAATGTAAATTTACCCCCGAGGTCAGCTGCCAACAACTGTAAATCAAACACTCCAAGAAACACACTCTCGTCGTCATTAGCTTTCTAGAACCTCTCCTCGAGTGTGTACATTCTTCTTCTTAAAATAATGTGTCAACAACATTGTTTCACTTCAATTTCCGTTTCACCGTTTAGGGGTTGTACAAAACGTTTTGTTACAACATATTTTCTTCTCTGTTCCAATATATTGATCCTCGCCTCCATTGGACTTCAAATAATCATCTAACTTATAACGTCAAACCGCTATCAACTTTAATCAAAATTTCATTTATTTTTATCAACCCTGCCGCGAAATCCAAATTTAATTATGACCCTTCACGTTGCCGCCTTTTTCTCATTTGTTCCGTGACGTGTTCTATCTCTCTCGCCCATCAGAAGCTACCTGAGACAGAACTAGTCTTTCTCTCATTGAAGATAAGTCGTGAGATGGATTCGTGAGTAGCTATAGACACCCTTCTTTCTACATAAAGTCTTACTTCTTCCTATTACGTTCTTCGACCCCTGGAGATAAACAGATTTTTTTACTTCTCTTTTCTCTCTGCCTCTCTCTTTCTCTCATTCCTACTTTCAACCGCCCTCTTTAGATTTGCCAGATTCCTCTCTCATTTCCTTTCTTCCTATTTCAAGACTTTACTTCCATATCTATAAATGCACGTCGCTTTCCTCTAGAGACTCGAGGCAATTTCTCCGGTAATTAAACTAAAACCATAATTAAACGCAACGTGACCGCCGATTACTGCTTTCCCGCGGCATCGTCTTCGTCCCCTAAATTTGGGGTAAACTTCACCCTTTTTCTGTATTTTTAGATTTTCCGGGGATTCGTGTAGCGAGCGATACAGCATACATCATTATTCCTAATACAGATGATCCAGTATATCGATCTAAAGCAATTTTCGAACTCGACTCTGAAGGACTTAAATAACCCTTTTATTCATTATTTACTCACAAAATATTCTGAATTTCATTTGAGCTTCTTTTATAACGTAAAAGACTATTCTTAGAAGCCCTTGAAGCAAAGGGTTAGAATGTATTTTTAGCTTCCTTCGCCTTTGATATTTATTTAAAGAGAATCTTCTTCATTTTCCCTCACTCAGTAATAATAATCTTGTCCTTATTTTAAAAGAAAATTAACGAAGAGCTTATAGAGATTGAGAATAGTTTGAAATAGAGGATGAAACAGACTTGAAATTCAGCACGATTTTCCCTTTGAATGTTCATGCATCTGCTCATAGAAATGTTAAGCGACATGGAGAATCCTCGAAATCGAATAGATATAACTCAAAGCCCTCATGGAGCACAACGCAAATTGGCTGAGTAATCGATGCCCCAGCAACTAGGTCTTGGGATTCCAGTCCGAGATCAGACGTGCACACTGTTTAATTAGAATGTGCCTGTCAGCAGGAACGCGAGTTAAATACCAGATGTGCTTTGGCAAGTTCGCATCACAAACGTTTCCGTTGATCAGCATTCAAATCCAATCGATCCTGATGTCACGAATTGAGGATCTCTTCCCATTAACATTTCCACCCCATGAACTTTATACAACCACGTTACAACCATCCAGAAACAAAGCGATTGACAATTTACCATATATCGCGGTCACCATCCGGTCCAGCTGACACATACACTCACACATACATATGTGTGTATCTCTTCATTTATCCTGTCAAACATGAAGGCAAAAATAGACATGAAACACTGAAAGGACAAAGTGAAAGGGGCCCTTGCGTTAAAATGCACCCTAAGAGAGATCGCATACTTGCCGGCCTTTAATGCCGCAGACTCTTGTGGCTTTCCAAGAAATTGTTATCATCATGTGACGACCACCAAAGAGTCGAAGAATGCTATCTAAATAGGGGAGAGATAACGAGTTCCTCACCCTGATCAAAGAACGATTATGTTTCTTCGTGTTTACATGAACCCCTGGGAATCGCTGAATCAAAAACTTCATTATGAAAACCACCACTTTCATCGCAAATACTTCAAAAGACGCTCATATTCAATCCAACTCATCTCCGGCTTTCTTTTCAATTCTTTCAACTTTCAGTATTCAAGCCATTCTTTCCTTCTTGAAAGGCTGAAAATCTCGCATTCATTGATGTCCGGGAAATACACGTGTTACCTTTTTCTAATGAGCAAATTACGTAACATCTTTTCTCGTAATTCGAACACTTCTCTTCAAGTGTAACTTAAAAAGCAAGCAACTCCTAAACAAATGTACAAAAAATGTACAAAAGGTCTGTAAAGTTGCAGATTTTCTGCAAATCACATTAATTTTTATAATTTTGAGTTGAGATTGCTTGAATAAATTAATAAAAGCAATGGTAGATTTCTTTTAAATCTGAAAGAATCCGAAAGACACTTTCAGTATGGCATCTATTTGCTGCGAAGAAAATAGCAAGAATAAGAATCCAGAATATTTGAAGCCAGCAAAGAGTGTCTTTTCCGCTTGAGTATCTTCGGATAATCCTCTTTGTTCATAGTATATTCGCCCGTTAGTTCTCAAGCGATGCAGTGAAGCAGACGACACAAAAAGCGCTTCTTAACCGTCGTCATCATCCCGTTCCTGACGTGAAATGAAATCTTTTTGAGCCAATCGTCCGACACGCTTCAAAGACAAGTTCGACAGAAATGTAAGACAAATCTTCTCGTGGAAACGTGTAACATGAGCAAGGGTTCCAGTAGTAGGAACGTGAACGTGTCAAAGTGGGCGGCAGAGTGGCATTCGCAATGCGTACTCGAGAACTCTTAACTCAGTTCCAAGTTCGACTTGAAAAGCTCGAGTTTCCATCGCCCTTCAGCGGCCATCGCACTTTAAAGCGAGTCAGACTCGGAATGAGGAAGAACGAGGGAGAGAGAAATAGATATGGAGAGTGAAAAAGAGAGGGAGAAAGGGGGTGACTACCCTCTTAGTGAAACCCACCCTTTCCAAGAATCCATGCTTCTACCTTGGGTTTCCTCAACTCCATTCGCCTCTCTTGTCATTTACGGCACTCGTCGCTTCGACGATTCAAATTTTAATTCAATTACCTCGACGCACACCTGTCCAACTAGGTACTTCTCTTTCAACACCGACTCGTGCCAAGATGCCATACCGCTCGTTCCTTCCCGGCCATAATCACTTTCGTCTGAGGGCCTTT
>JAUEJJ010000046.1:12021884-12036335 GCA_032164275.1 Synergus coniferae
GGATTACACTTTTGTATTGGTCTTTTAATTCTGTCATAACCCTTATACTGTCGCAAATAGGTGCATTTACCTTATATATTTAAAAAACTATGAAATAAATTATAGAATGAACGCATCCAAACTTCTTAGCAACGGTTTTTTAATTTGTGCAGGGATATTTTCTTCATCAAATGATGAATTTTTATGAACACAGGGTTTATTAACTCTTATGCACCTTTTCAATTCACTCCAGGAGAAAGTTTTGAAATTAATTACGAAAAAAGTCACTAAGAATGGGAAAACAATATTATAAACGTATTCGGAACATTCCAAAAACGTTCTAGGAATGCTCCCTATGCCTGATGTACTAAAAAAACGTTCTAAGGACGTTTTTGAAACGTCTTTTGGACATCGGACATAGAGACCGTTCCTTGAACGTTTTTGGAACGTTCCAAAAACATTTCTAATATCGTTTCCCCACTGGGTAATTTTATACAGAATAAAAACTAAAGAAATACATTTTCAACTCTGAAAGTGAGTGAGATGTAAAAGAAGAACAGTTTTGCAACCTGGCACACTCTAATATGCATGTATAGCAGATATATAGTGTCACTAACCCTTGGATTTCCTGTTTTTTGAGGGTAGCAACCGTTCCCGATTATACGTCTGTACACTCTTTTCTGAGTGAGACGGCCTAATCCGCAATTTCAATCTCCCTTTCTCTTGTTCCGGAAGAAATGCAAGGAAAGAGAAAAAGAACGAGGAGGGTGCCATGTCGGGACCAAAAACTCGCGAAGAAGAGAGACAAGCATGCAAGCCGACATGCGAGTATGCTTCTTGAAAAAAAACTGTAGGTGCGAGTGCGATGCAAGTTGTGAATCAGCAGACGATTCACAGTGGGTCTCATTCAGACTTCCTTTTATTCCCCTGGCTTGTGGATTGATGGTATCACACGCAGATGGAAATGTATGTAATTTTTATAACGTCGCGCGATGTATATGCCGTCTGAAAAATCCTTCGTGGCAAAAAGGAGAGATATATTCCTCCGAATAACGTTTTTGAAAATATTTTATGACTCGTCACTGCAGTGTGTACTGCAATGCTTCTTATTTTCAAGTTAAATGAAAGAACTTTCTAGTTTATTCTTATTAAAAACTAATACTTGTCCTTAATTAATTCTAATGACTTTCATTTGAAAAAACAAACGTGATTTGTGGCTCGAGATTTCAAGCTAATTCAAGTGTTTAAGCTCACTTGGGTTGATAAATTTTATGACTTTTGAGTTAATTTTGAGTTAAGCTGAGTTTTCCATGAAGCTGTATTTAGGTTAACTTAAGCTCAGTGAAGCTCAGTGAAGCTCAGTGAAGCTCAGCTTACCTTGAGCAAGTTCAGGCCGACAAAAATGTTGCACATGCCCGACTAACAGATATGTGTTCTGAAAAAGTCTTGCTAAATGTCCGGGGGATCTGAAGGATTGTACATGGAATGAATGTAGAGCTTCGTACATCCTCCCATCATCTCGACAATAAATCTCCAGAGAAAAACCACAGAGTCGGAAACTGGTGTGACAAAAACACGAGTACCTCTAGGACGAGGCAGTAATTATTTTCTTCCGGGACGAAGAGTTTTCTGAAAGACTCAAAGACACGTAAAGATCGCGAAACTTTGAGAAAAGAGGGATTGTGTGAGTTTATCTCGTCAAGAGTGGCTTCATTAAATGACACCTGGTTAAAGTTGGAAATCTCTAGAAGCTAAGGCGAGTCACGAGAAAAGAAAAGTTTTCATCAGGGTCAATATCCTACTTTAAACTCTATTCTTGTATAATAATTCATGCTGAACTTCGTGATCTCATTTATATTTTATTGCTTCTTTTTCCTTCGAAATTTATCGTTGCGCTTCAACGGACACCGGAATCACATCATTTGAACAGAAGGAAATGGAAAAAGCGGCATTTTATCTTCTTGAGTGCTATTTGGAAGTGGAACAATAATAGTAATTTAATAACAGGGAAACAGACGTAAATGATAGGTGCAACAACCACTTAAAAGTTTCATTTCGTAACAAGTGTCCCGCTCCCTGGTGTAGTCCCGAGACACCGCCTTTCGCTGGCCTTTTATCACTAAAAATCTGAGAAAGTGAGCACAGAGCAATCTCGCCGAATGAAACCAAGTTGAATTCACGAGGACGGTCGACGCGGTCGACCGCGTTGTAACCGTCACCAGGGAACAGCAATTACGTGTATGCCCTACACCGGCTGCACGGACGTAACCAATCCAGATTTGGTGCAATGTGCGTCTAATTGGTTTGATATCTAAAGCTACTTCTATAACTAGATTTAACAAGTGCCTTAACATAAAGAATATTAGTTAATTTTTTAATTTTATTGCAATACAGAAATAATTCGATTTAATCTTTTGATGTCCTTTCAAATTCTTTAAGGGCATGTAGTCGGTTCTGATGAAAAAAATTACGGACCATTTCATCTCTGGACTACTAGGGCAAATAAATATACTTCACCCTTGAATTAGCCTAATCGAAAATTCATTGGCACACTCCTAACATTGTAGAATTGCCCTAATCGACTACAAAGCGGCAGGGTCGATTCGCCCTGGCGTAGTGGCTCAGTGGTAGGGATAAACGCAAGTCCGGGTTTTCGGGGATGTCATAAAGGGGGTTGCTCACAGCACAGATGTATTCGAAACATCGAGTCGCGCCCCACCATCAGCCCCAAATTTATATGCGATCTCACACTCCTACCCCTATTTCAAAATCCAACGCGTTTCCACCCCTTTTTAACTCCTACCCTCTCTACCCTCTCTACACCCAACCAACTATCAGTAAATCGTTCATATTCGCACACTTTAACGCGCAGTTCGTAATCCGCACTAATTTAATTGCTTGTCGTCATTGATGGCCGTTAGCGGAATAGAATTGTTGAGAATATCCGTCGGACGCTTTTGAGTGTCACGCAAACAGATTGTGACTGTGTGAGATTGTGAGGGCAGTAGAGATCCAGCAGGAAGGGTTGGGTGTGCGTCACACTGTCACACTGTCACTGTTATACTGTCACATATCGATGCTTTCCTGCTCACTCTGAAGTAATTAGACGCGTATTAATTTAAAGTGGTTTGTGGCATTCAATATGGTTATAAAACGCGTTACACTTGCCACCCTTATGACGAGGATTGAACTTCCTACCATACCTACCCCCCTTTTTCAACCCCCGTATATGACTAGAACCAAAGTCCTTTATACACTTTGCATCCATCGTGCAGTGATGGATAACCTTCATCCTTGCGCTCAGTGTTTCTGAATTTTGTTAGAGAGGGAGTGGTTTTTAATCTAACAAAGAATAATAGTTAGTGTAAAATTGTATAATAGTTTGTTGCTTACCATATTCCATATTTTCATGCAGATTTCAGGAGTTAGGATGGTTTCGTTTCAAATTCTTCCTAACCAGTTTTGTCTAGTAATGGAATTTCTAAAAATTCGTTTACTAATTCAATTGGTAAACATTTCTATTAATTATTTTTTAAAAACTACTGACTCTTACTCAAATTCTATTAGTTTCAATAGTAGTCATTCAGTTTTCGTTATCTAACTTAGTCCAAGTCCATTTGGCTACTTGAAGTCACTCAAAGTGTCTCTAAATTACTGGAAGTTAGCTATTTTTCGCACATTCACGAATAGATATCTCAGCTTTACCTATTTGAACAGAAACATACGAGCGACGTATTCTTCCAAATTTGGACGTAGAGACCGTGACAATAATTTATTATTCGGTGCATACTCATGGTCAGAAAAAAAGCGCTAAAAACGAATGAGTATTCGAGAGCCTGTCTGTATGAAAAAACGTCCAGATAAAAATAGAATGTGTTAGTATTTTATTACCAACGAAAAGTTTTCAGTGACCCACATACAGAAAATCAAAAAAATTAATTTTATTTTCGTATAGATTTCGTTAGTGAAAAATATGATGTATCAACTTTTTAAACTTTAAAAGTATATTTCATTCAAATACAATCGTCTCAATTTTGTATTTATCTTTACCAAAATTACTTTTTATTAATACAGTCATTGAATCTCTTTTATTTTTTCGGCTTTAACAAATTCAAAATATGTCTTTGTAGTAAATTCTATCGTTACACTGCTAGCGAGCTTATCAGATTGTTCCAAAACGTTTTTGGTATCTGACACGTATGATTTATCAGTTTTCGTTCTTGATTGGAAAACAGTTATCTCTGACCCCTGTTCTTTATTTCCTGCATTTGTTATAGTATCAGGAAACTCATTTCTGATTACTGACTGAAATGCATCAAGATGGCATAATACATATGTACTCGTATCAAGAATTGGATTCTTGCTACTTAAAAAAAAGTAATTGCAACAAACAAGTTTATTATGGTCATGTCTATAAATATTAGACATACGAGTATATTTTCAAAGTTTCTTCCTTGGGATTGTACATCCAGTTACGTCAGTAATATCTTGATGCAAGTCTTGTGACACTTTCTCTAATTGAAGATTATATATTAACGATAATGAAATTCATGAAATAATTAAGAGAACAGAAAAGAAAGTCGAGTTTCTTTCCGCATTTTGATAAAAAGTTATTCAATCAAAACTTGTTATTTTACATAATTTTTCGCACAGTTTACTTGTTGAGAATAATAATTTTTAATCATAAATACAAATTATATTTCATGAAAAAAGTTTATTTTAACTGTGCATTAAGTATCTGAGTCGTTTCTTTTTTGAATTCACTTTTTCGCTTCGTTTAAACTCAATAAAATTCCGTTCAACGAGTTCACGTTCTTTCTGTTTCCAACTTTCATAATTCCTTGGTATATATGGGTTCATCGATAAACTGAGACTCGAGAAACTGGTCATTAATGCAAAGGACGTTTCTAAAGAGCCCAATTAGCATAGAAGGCTCTTAAACTACTCAGAACTCGGTACAAATTGGCTGGCCTCTAAAGAAATCTGATTCAAATTACTCTCGATTTCTATTAAAAACTGTCAAAGTTTCTTGATGACTCAAAATATTGCTTATGCTATAATTGTGTACTTGTAAAATTATAAGAACTTGAATGCGTTTTTTCACTTGCTAGAAACGCCATTGGAAGAAGGATTTAAATTCCTTCTAAACTTTTTCGGCCGATTAATCAGTTAGTCAAATTCTAGAACCGACTGAGGTTCCCCTCTTTGCTCAAAGTTTCATCTGCGAAATACTTTAAGAAGCCGAAAAAGTTCCGGAATCACTTCCTGGTTGCGAATCGAGAGTCGCCCGGAAGTTGTAGTCGTTTCTCGAGGCAAACTTGAAATCGTTCAAACTTTATAGGAGGGGAGTAGATTTTCTTTGAAATTTTCAGTGTTCAAGTCCTTAACAGGGCGAAGAATTGTCTTCCAGACATGGAAATAAGAAAAAAAGATAAAAAAAATGAAACAGCAGAAAGGAAGAGGAGAAAAAGGAATAGTCGTTTATGGTGTTTTGCGTCTATGCAAAAGTTTTTATTGGGTGAAATATACAAATAAATGCAGCTGCACACAATCGCGACTCACTTCTTTTTATCCACCTCACGTTCACTCGCAACTTTATAAATAAATGAAAAAGGAAAGCCTCGTGCCCGATCTCTCTTTTTGCGAAAGCATAACTTTTTTCTCATCGGTGATTGGTGAAAATCAAAAAATTTAGTCCCTCCACTTGAGGTGCTTTTTCTTTCTACCACCATCCTGTAAAAATGACAATGTTATATTAAAAAAGTAATAAAAAATTTGATTGTAGAAAAACAATTGAAATTTTTCTATATTAAATAAATGTCAATTTTATTTTATAAATGACACACGTAAAAGACTTACAATTCTGTAACTCGGTTCGCAACTAAATTTCGAACGAAATACAATTACATGCAATTTTCAATTTTTGTATCGTACGGGTGCGAAATTAATTCTATTGACTTGACACGACCGTAAACCAATTTCGCAAGCGCAGGTTCACTACATTTTATCTCGAAAATAACGTTTTCAATAAATACCTCCCTGCACTTCCGGCGGAAATTAAAGGGGAAAAAATAATGCTCTTATGGAGAAATAAGCTAAAAGTAAGTTACATTGAAAATAAAAATTAGTATTAGATAGATATTCAATTATAAAGAATCTTCATTAATTTTAAATTTACCTAGTAGTTACTTTTTGAAGATAAATTCTAAGAAATATCAAAATTAACTTACCACTTCCCCCGGACCATCCGCCCCCACCGCCTCCAGATTTCCATCCGCCGCCGCTAGGTTTCCATCCACTGCTACCGCCACTGGACCATCCTCCACTGGGCCAGCCGCCACCACCTCCACTAATTTTCCAGCCGCCACCACCGCCACTGGGCCAACCGCCTCCACCACCGCCGGACCATCCACCTCCACCTCCACCTGATTTCCAGCCTCCACCACCACCGCTGGGCCATCCGCCGCCTCCACCGCTAACTGTGATAACTTTGATAATTTTTCCTCCTCCGCCACCGCCATTCCAGCCACCTCCGCCTCCACTCCAACCACCTCCGCCTCCACTCCAACCGCCTCCACCTCCACCACTGCTCCAGCCAGATTTCCAACCACTGCTTCCACCGCCGCTGGGCCAGCCACTACTTATGTAACCCCCTACAAACAAAATTTAAACAATAAGGGTGGAAAATATGCTGAAAATCAATGAAAAGTCACTACAATTTTCGGGAACCGTCGCTGGAACTACTCAAAATTTCTGTGGCTTTTCACTGATTCTCAGGGGATTCTCACTGATTCAATTTTAGAGAATAGGAGTATTATTCTTATTTTCTCAAACCATTTACGAACTCGTTTAGTATAGATTTGATACTCGAATTAATAAAAATCACTAATTCAATAATTAGTATTTTTCTATGTATTGGTAACCAAATATAGATAATTAAAATTTAAATAAATTCGTAAGAGAATCTAAGATGGGAAATATTTGCACTTGTGTAATCTCTCGAGAGAATTGCAAGTATGTAATAAGTGTCTTCGTTTATGGCTTTTGCGCAAAGCATATATTTCTAAAGTCACTTAACACATGTCGCTCAAATGTGGAGTCACATAATAAATCACTTATTACAGCAGAGTGAAGTCAATTAAAATATTAAACAACTCGCGGCCTTCCATTCATACACAGATTCTCTGAAGTAACCCTAGAGTAAATGGAAATTTAATTTGTAATTGTAATTAAAAATTTATACTCTCAAAAAAACTACAGTGAATTTTTTTAATGCAAATTCAATTAAAGTAATTGCAATTGAATTTTGAACTCGTTGCAATTGACTTAACAAATTAATTATTAAAAATTATATTACTAGATAAATTAGTAAAATTATATTTTTCATAGAGAACTATTAAATAAAGAACAATTCACGAAGAAGTGTGATTATGTAATATTGAACCAAATAGTTTAAACGTCACTTGCAAGTTTAATTTGAAGTTATGAATTTCGTACAATACTGAACGACAAAATTATGGAGTAATTACCATATGCAGAAGTAGCAACTGCCAGCAAAATCGCAATCACGAACACCTAAAATGAGAAATTCACTGATAAACCAATTCCGTCTGTAAACTCGTTTTCGTCGAACCATTATAACAGAAAGTAGTAAAAAAAATATAACAAGGAAAAAAATTCACTGAGAACCGAGTACGATGTTTACGTACCTTCATGGTGAAGTGCTTGATGCCCCTCGACGGGGTCTGAGTCTCTTTTATAGTTCCTGCCTTTCTTCTTAAATCCCCGCTCTTCTTCTTTCGATATGAAACAATCCTAACTACGAACCACCACCATGCATCCTTCGAAATCCCTAGACGATTACGATTTAATAAAAAAAATCCTTGTGCTCTGCTCTCTGTATCCAATTAAATATTATCTTTCTTACACGTGAGAGCGAACCTTTAACCTTTACTTTTACATCTCAGATCGTAAAATTTATCTTACGTATACATATGTATTTATATTTATCAAAATAGATTCGACTTATAGAAACTTTTCGTTTGTGATGAAAATTTATGGATGAACTTAGATGTTCACATCAACTCTGAAAAATTCTTTTTTAGTAAATATTAATAGTTTAAATATTATTATTGCCTAAATTTCTATAAGTTATGCTCATGCAGGAACTAATTAAACTCAGTGCATGTTTCGCAAATAAACCGTGTAACGTGGCACCCCTTGCATTATATGTGACGCAGAAAAGGGGTCAGAGCAACTAATGAAATTGCGTTCGGTTGTAATCTAATCGAAAATCAAATCACAGTAAATTCATGATCGCCATAGCCAATCTACGCTCGTTATTTAAAGTATCTGCATAATTGCGTTTCAATATTCGAAATTAACTCGACTTCAAGTGGGCAAACTTTTAAATTTGTATTTTAAAAACGGTGCAATTTATATACTGTACTTTAAAAATAATTGCGTGCTATTAATTTTCACTTGCATCTTTTATCATTGTAAGATGACCTTCAACCAATTATTGCGTTTTAGAAAACAAATTGGAAATTTAAACTCATATTGAATTGTTTCCAGCTCTTTAGAATACACGCCCATGGGGTCACACGCAGAATAATGCAACTATTAGATATGATCAAGAAGCGAAGAAGACGAGGCCGTAACACTTACGTTGCGAAAATTATGTCACTCGTCTCAGAGGAGGAACATAGTGTTTAATGCAAGATTATATCAAAAGTAGAGGTAAATCTGACTATCTTAAATGTTTGGTAAATGCGAGAAAATAAGAGATGATTCTTATTCATAATATTTGAATATTTTCAAGATATTTCATAATATGCGAAAAAATTCGAATGAAAAGCAAGCTTCTAGGATTTATGATGTACCTATAAAATTCCACGACGAATTCTAGTGATTCATAATATTAGTGACTTATAACATTAAATATTTCTACTTTTTCACTTTGAACTTATATATACCATATTATAAACATAAAATTTTAATGTTCAGGCTCGCTCATCCAAAAATCATAGATATTTCTCAACCTGAATCAATTTTCATTCCGGCTGACCGAAACTGATCGTACTACTGTGCGATTTGTCGTATAAATAACGACCCATTAAAGAAAGAAAATATCTCTCTTTCTCTGTATTTGACGTTACGTTGAAATATTGTTCACACTTGTATACTCGACTGTCTAGGTACCGAATAATTATTGGTTTCCGATGTTTCCCTGCCTGCCTTGATTCAATTTTTTGTCAATTTTTTCAGCCGTACTGCAAATTAAAATGGAAGCTTCCATAGGTATGCACAAAATATACATGAAAACTGTTTCAGCAAATTGTAAACGACATAGTATCAACGAATATTATTTTCTATTAGTTTAGAGAGTTTTTGGATTATCATCGCGTTTTATAGCTTTGAATTATAAATAATTATATAACAAATTTTGTAAATAACATTTTTTAAAGTAAGATACACTTAAGGAAAAGAAAGAAATTTTACTTGCACTTTCTATTACAACATAATAAATAATTATAGATAGTTTACGATCATCTTCACTGAACGATTTCAAGATCAAGGAGAGAGTGAACAATGGAGAAGAAATCACAACAAATGGCATTTTATTCCTTACAAGATTGAACATTTGAACAAGTGTAAATATAATTGAGTACTCTCCCCTTTTGTAATTGGAACTCATAAACTGCCTTTCCTTATATGGGTAAATCTCCAGAAATATGTAGATCGCTTTCATTTTCCAATGTCGTAAATTTTGAAAACACCTTATTTTTGTTGTTGTTTATTTTTCAAATTTTCCTATGCTTCTGAAATGAACCTAGATCCACTGATTTTTCACTAATTCAAGTTGAGAGAGTAGTTTTACATTTTCCTCATTCATGATAGAATTTAAAACAGTTTTATAACAAAAATCAGTGTTCTCTTATAATATTCTCTTATAATCTGTATAACAACGTTTATCGAGGACGAATAATCGTATCGAGACTTTACAACATAATCAAGCGAGAGTTCAAGCGACCCGAAAAGTAAACTGCATGGTGAAAGGCCAGTCTGAAATCACACTCCTATCCACGCAATTTTATGAACCGCATTCACTTTCGAGGAACCGGACACTTTCATTCCATATAATATGTGATTACATTTTTTTATTCCGCAAGTTGATTCCATTTCCTACTGTACTTTGCAATTAAATTATTTTAAACCATAAGGAATATTTAATTCGATTCTGATTTATATACTCTCAAAACTGAAAAATGAACATTTAAAAAGCGTTCGTGATCATGCTAAATGACAAATCGTCACTAATTTAACGCGGACCTAACCGTAGAATGCTCTAAATGTCAGAAAATGTCGGTAACAGGGATCTTGAAGTAGAAAGTACTTTGCCCTTTTACTTATGAGACTGAAAGTTTCAATTCGAGGTTTTTTTAAATAAAATTCAAAGAGTAAAAAAGTGAAAAATTCGGTTATGTTTTCTAGTAAAATTCATATGTTTGGAAAAGCTAGCATTATTGCATTTATTTCTGTCAATTTTCACACAGCATTCAGGCGTTTTCATAAAAGGCTGTTTTATAGGTGAAGCGTGACAAATTGTTCTCACAGAGATCCTCGATAGCCTGAAAGATTGGCGATAGATAGGAAGATAAATAGACAGCGGGACAAGGAACAGACTTGAGTTGAAAAGAGATTGATAAACTCGACTTCAAGTTAAAGTAGATGTATACCTCTCAAAGTACATTTTTAATTAATATAAAATGCACTGTAAATAAAATAAACAAGCATGATATATAGGGTTTCCAAACCATTTTTGATAGTTTCTCGAATAATCCCCAAATGTCTGTGTATATATAATAAAATATACAAAAGGACACAAGGGGCTGGGTCTAAAAATATAAATTTGATCGAATTATGTCAGAGGAGAGAGAAAGAGTATAGAAAGGAGGTATAACACTTTATGTATCTCCCTCGAGTTAGAAGATTACTGAGGCCAACGGCTATATTAGTTATTATCCTTTATCGCACTGTAATTTAATGCAAGGTATAGTCGCTATCATGGGAAATACCGCATTCAGAATTCATACTACAGATTATTGGAAATTACCCAGGTTCCAGATGTAATAATTTTTTCTACTCCTTTGTGTGTAATTTTCTTTTAATACATGTCGTAAATGTCAATTATTAACCAGAAAGATAATAAACCTGATTTATGTCGCAAACCGTTTGACCTATAGGGACGAGTCTCTAAAAATTAAATCTTTTTGGTTCTCATTCTTATATGAGTAAATAAATCATTCTCAAGAACTTTCAGAACGATTGAAAACCAATTTTTTGGTTTGCTTTTCTATAAATACATTCTATAATTGTAATATAACAATAAGATGGAAAATAACGGTTTTTAAACCGGTAATTTTTTTATCGGTACTGAGAGCGCTAATAAAATCCTTTCAAAGTAGATTAAAATCAAATTTCCGGTAAAGCCTCTAATAACGATTAAATTAGTGCGTTATCTTTTGGAACTTAAGTTAATCTGAAGGTGAGCCTCTATTGAGGGTAGCTTAGAGGACAAGATGGTCTGGATTTAGAAAAGCTGTAAGAGAAAATGTGAGCTTTGATCATAGGGTCGAGATTGGGTCCCTTAGCGAAGCCAATATCACAAGCAGCAGTTGGCTTATGGCTCGTTGACTCAAGTAACAAGGGCTAAGTGCCTTCTGTAAGCGGTAATGGCTAGTATTATGCTTCAAGCAACACCAAAGGTTTTCACTTTCATCCATGTACTTGCCGTTGTGTCAATTACACTGTCGGTGACAATCGCCTTCTCATTCACACTCACACTTTCAAACACAAACTCTCGAAAGCACTCCTCATTCCGTATATATTGTCATGAACACCATTATCGATCATAGCTCTTGACATAACCAGGATGCAACTTGTATATGGCTATGCGCAAATTAGGTAATGTGCATATGTGACAATTAAAAGAAAAGTCTAATTAAAATGCTTTCGCAACACGGAACTTCAAGAAATCTTTTTACAGTTCCTGGTCATGTGATATGTGCAAAAATGCTTAACATATTTTATAAAAGATGCATTATGCTTTGTATCAAAGCTTGCTAGGTTTTCTAGAAATGTGTAATTTTATGACGGAATTAAAAACTGTGAGATTCTTCAAGAATTTTCAAAGGAAAATTATTTTTAGGGTAACTTTGATATTGACAGTTTCCTGGATAAATAATAGATTTTAAATGATAATTTAATTTCAAATAGGAGATTACAATAATAGACTAAAGTCTAATTGGCGTTAGTGACTAATTCAAGCTTCCTGGAATATATCAACCTTCATGTTTGGTTCCCCTTCAAGGCTCAAGCGGAAAGGGTTTTACTAGACTAATTACAGAGTTAAACGCCTGTTAGTTAATTGGGTAACATGTCAAACGGATCGAATTTTAATTTACACCTTCGAATTGGAATATTTAGTTAAAATCAACACGAATTCAACATTTGCTCTGTCAATACTCATTACATTTGGCTGATTAACGACTCTAAGCCAGTTCAACTATGAAACAGAAAAAGAACCGGAATTGTGGAAAAATTTGCACAAATATTTTATCTCTGTAAATTTTGTAAATACATTTACTTTTCTGCGAACGAAACCTTTTTTTTCATTATATCTCTAATCATATTCACAAGTTATTTTGGTCTCTTTAATAAAAAAAGAAATGCAAAAGAGTTATCTCGTGGAATACACTGCTGTTCTCGCTGTTGGAATTGCTTTGTCCTGGAGCCAAATGTGGAAATAAAAAAGTCCCTGCCATTTGCAAAGTAATATTCAAGCTTCATTTAAAATGAATTTTCGTCATTTTTTTCATTCCGGATTCGTTTTTATTTGCTATAAGCTATCAAGGTACGGCTGAGCCAATTTTAATTGAAAGGTCCTTGAAAATATTAGCACGATTTTTGTAGAGAAAAAAAAAATAAATAAACATTGGTCTCAATAAAATGCAGGAAGACCGCGTAACACTTCTGACCTTCTGCCGTGCGGTAATATCACCGTTCTAAAATATCTCAGCAAATCATCCACCACGGACGAATGAACAATTCCCAGTAGATGATTACTTTCAATGTTTGGAGGTGAAATCGCCGCATACTCAAAACAGTAAATTGCACAATTCCTTACGAAGTCCCACAAATAAAAAAGAGATTTAAAAAAAACTCACCACATCCTGCGTTGGATTCGATTAATTTAAAAAATGCAGTATCGATTTTACTTCATTTATTTGCGAACGCAGCTCAAAGGCAGGTTGCATTTGAATGCAAATACATTTCGCCGTTATTTCAAATTCCCGATCAGAAAGGCATTCTCTATGAATTCCTTTGTCTGTTTGTTTAAAGTCAAAATGATACAATTTCAAGTTTGCAAATGGGATGGAAAATATCGAAGATACGTGAAAAAGTGTAAACAATGACGAAGCAGTATTGAATCTTCCAAACAAGAGTTCCTTTATTCCTGAATCATCCTTGGCTTTTAACTATAATTGTTCCATAAAAAAAAGTTGAAAAACCTCGAGTCACTTCGCGAAAGGCAATATTACAATGTATAATAGTACACATTATAATCCAAGGCTGAGAGTGCAAGGTCATTACTTAAATTTCGTTAATGGGAGGAATCAAACAGAAACTAGACAAAAAAAGTCATAGGCTAATGCAGAATGATTAAATGACTTCCTTTTTTTAATGAGCAGATTCTACTTCTGGTTATTTGGAAGTTTAAAAAGATTTTAAATAAGCATTCCCATTTCAGTAAACAGTTGTGGCAATTTTCAATGATAAAGAGAGGACACTCTTAGGTTCAGTGCATTCGAGGATTTTCGGGCAAGTACCATCAATACTTAAGCCTCATTCAAGTTTGAAGTGCCTCTCGTAGCAACCCCAGTGTAGTGTGTATATATATATATATATATGTATATATATGTGGTTGTTCGCAATCGGACAACCAGCGACCACGTCGTTTACGACTGTCGCCGTAAATCGGCCAGCAATTTGTCGGACAGTACCACTGCTCTTCCGCGCCGGTTCGTCCCGTGAGCCTCGTAATCGTTCGTGGCCGCACTTTCCATCTAAAAAGAGTAAAAAAAAAACGAGAGGAGAAATACCTAACGACCCATTGTCACGCGACCTGCGCAACTCGCGCGTGCCCAAAAAATAATACGATACAACCGACCCCGATCCGAGCCCATGTTCGTATTCCTCGTGGCATGGATGCTGGAAACTGGGGTCGCCAGGTTTTTTCTAAAAAGAGAACAGCGAATATTCATTATCAACCTGGGACCTCGAGTTTTCTCACTCAGTAGATAAATTTAATAATGCCATTATTATCCTTTACCGTTAATCACAAAATGCCCCAGCGAAAGCTTCGAATCGAAATTCATTCTAAAAACCAATCCGAAGTTTTCTGAATCA
>JAUEJJ010000046.1:12036435-12065761 GCA_032164275.1 Synergus coniferae
CGTTAATCACAAAATGCCCCAGCGAAAGCTTCGAATCGAAATTCATTCTAAAAACCAATCCGAAGTTTTCTGAATCATTTTCTGAATCAGTCAACATATTTCATCCACAAGAGGTTCTGCAACTAGAATGCAGGTTTTGAATATGATTTTTGTTAATAAAGTGTTTTTATGAGTATTTTGTAATTCTGCATAAGTATATTATAGAACGTCAGCGTCAATTATGAAGTGAATCGTTGACGGTTTCCGTCGAGTCTTCCCTCTGAGGCAGTTGTCGCTCTAAAACTTGCATTTTACGAGTGACATCACCCTTCTGGATCTTCAGAGTCATGATCGTAACCAGGTTACAGCTTCGAAAATGAAGCGAGGACTTTGAGAACGTTTGCACAAATCATCTTGAAAAAGACAATCTAGACTCTCATAAAAATTCTCTCATAAAAACTAAAAGAGATCTCTTCTCCTGCAGTACTCTGCCTGGATTTAATTTTTTTACTACAACACTCCAAACAGATATTAAAACAATTTTTTACCCTAGAGATTAAAAACTAACTACGAAGGAAGGCTAAACTTTTCATTAAAAATAAATCAAGTTTTAATCCGTAAAATCTAGAGAAATTCAAAATTGAATGGAATTGATCTTTATCGTAAAAATCAAGAAAAATGGTGGTAAAATTATAAGGTAAAGAGATTTATGTATCATTGGAATACTGTTAAAACTTTAGAAAGTTTTTACGATTTCCTTATTATTTGATTATAGTTATAAATTGCTGATCAAAACTTAGTATTTACAACTATATACAAATCATACCGAATAAGATATAAAAATTAAAAGGTGAAACTCGAAAACAATGGGATTTGCATAATTGGCATTTACGAATTTATTGACATTTATGTTTGTCTGAATATTCTTATTCTGAAGGAACCGAGTTTGGACCTTTTACTTCTTCATTCTACTCCGCCTTTTCCGAAGAGCACTTTGCCAGCATCTTATCAAAACCTCTCGTCTCAACCCGCGCGCATCAACATGAGAATATGATTTCCTCTTCAGCATCCACGACGCAACCTGACGTCAACAGGGATTCTGAGACGAGGGAAATATTAGTATAACACGATAGTTGTACGATATTAGATTGCTAGAAGTTCCTATCCAAAATTTTACTCTGATTTATTATTTTGGTTCTTCCAAAAGAGGAGACATAGAAATACACTACAGTCGAATTTGACAGAGATTTTAAAAAAACAATTAGAAAGCTTATGAAGTTCCACCCTGCCCAATTTTTGTAAAAATATTGGTGACTTCTTAAGAAGAAGTCTCTATTTCGATTCTGACTTATTTTCTATTTGCTGACCCATTTCAGTGAAGAAAATATCTACTAAATCTAATATCTATAAAATGTAATGAAGAATAAGTTCAACGAAGGATACTTCTCCACTAGAAGACTTATCTCATTCCATAAAAAATCGTCATTCAGGTGTAAATAAAAGACAACGTATTTTCCACAGTTCGCAGTAATTTATAGGCGTCATAACTCAAATGATTATGACATCTTTTAAACACATATTTACAACCATATTTCAGCCTTGGATTCTAAATGTGTTAATTCATTAATAAAACTTCGTTAGCCATGGAAAATGAGAAACTGACCACAAAACTGGTATTAATCATTTTTTTGTGTCAAAGTACATTGAGTTAAGGTTGCACGCATCGTCGACATTTTCTGAGAGGAAGAGGTAAAATACTCTTGAGTAGAAACTATATCTATAGATTAAATTTAAAAGCTCACGTAACTGCTATATTTTTCATATATTTCAAAACTTGAGAATCGTAAATTAGAGGAGAAAATAAACTCGAGACCATTCGCTGAAGCCGTTATAAGTTTAAAACTCAGAAATGAATAGTTAATACTATCGGGCCGTACTGAAGCGGCAGTAGCTATGAACTGTAAAGTTCTTAAGATTACTTGTTTTACGTAATTCAAAAGTCATACTAACAAGATGAATTTTATTTTACTTTTGATTTCGGAATCTTTAAATTGAGAGCATATGGAAGCATGTAATGAACTCAGACAAATAATTTAGTGCAGACTGTATACGTCAATCAAGTGGTGCAAGAATTACTTATTTCGCTTATTTCCTTTTTGAGGCGTAATTCGTTCTTACAAAATAATGTAGACTTGTTAGCGAAAAAAACCGGTTGTGGACTCGTTTCATTTGGTCATATAACAAAAGTAAACTTTAAATTCGAAATGCATATCTTCTTGGAAATATTTTCACTGGGAAAATTAAATAAAGTAACAATAGAAGAGAGTATTTTCATTTTAAGCATGACGTATGACTCCGAGTTATTGATCTTTTTTTCAACGAATCTTATGAATTTTATATTTGAGTATGATGGTTTGATACGATAGAGTCGTAATGATTTATGGGCAATAAAAAATGTTTACCTGATAGGAGACATTACTCAGTGTACAGATTGAAATAATTATACCTTTTGATATGATTTCAATAGAATTTCGTCCAAGAAATCGATAGTGATGTTATAAAAAACTCAACGAAAGTTGTCGCAACAGTAGTTATGAAAACGAATTCAGCGAAGAAAGAGGTTCTTTCTCTGTAACAGAATTTTGTATAATTTCACAGCAATACATAAAAATAATTAATTAAAGGAAGTTTTTGATGTAGCAATGCTGATCAACAAATCATACGTCATTTTCTTGATTTTGACTCTAAGTTTCTGTGAAAGAGTAATTAGTGAAGACACATGTTGCGTAAAAGAATTAGTGAAGTACCTTAAAGTTAATGCATATCAGGTACTTTTAGTCAATGATAAGAACGATGTCAATAAAAGCTATGAAAGTGAATGCATTTCTACAGAAATTTCACGTCAAGTTCCAACACGACAGCTCACTTTTCAAGCAGACAGTGATAAGAAAGGCAAAAATTTAAGATTGCTGCCAACATTCAATAATCCAAAAACAACCATTTTAATCCTAGTGACTAATGCATCGAAAGTAAGAGAATTGGACCTCACAATCGGATTTGTAGTTCAATATTTGAAAAAGCTAAGTCGCCCAAAGTGGTTGATGATCATAATTGGAGGAAACAAAAGTTCTAGCTATGAAGAATTGTTGAAGAAAATGTGGTTAATGAAATTTTTGGATATTAGTATTATTGAAATAATGCATGGAGAAACTACTGAGGAAAAAGGAAAAACGATACGAGGTACAACGATGAGTAAAAACACAATCATAGGAATAACAGAAGAAAAAAGAAAAATCATATCAATCCACAGTTTTAATCCATTCACTGGAATTTACACCAAAGAGGATTACACACCGAATGTAAAATGGTTCCCTGAAAAGTTACGTAACTTGCAAGGTTATAAAATGGAAGTAGGCTTGTTTCATTTTCCACCTGGTGCAATCGTAACTCGTAACAAGACAGGACATGTTATAAAGTCATCCGGTCCAGACGTAATGATGGTACAAACTTTAGCAGATGCTATGCATTTTCAAATTCACTGGACTCCATCATACGAAACAATGATGGGATATCTCAGTTGCATTGAAGAAAAAAATACTGGTTTCTTTCGTAGACTACTATACAACCAAATACAATTTATAGCTGTTCAAATTGGAATTTCCGGTTTGTGTTTTCCTGCAAAGTACAGTACATTTACTAAACAAATTCGGCTCTGTTTAGCAGTGCCACATTTTGCAAATGAGAAAACAGTATTAACAATGGAAGCGAAAATTTTCAGCATCTTTGTGCCTTTCGGTGTCCTTCTTTCCATTTGGATTATAACCCGATGCTTTCTCTTTGAAAGCGATTATTGGAAGTGGGAATTTTTATTTCTGATGTTATTAGGAAATGCTGTTCCCTGCGAGCCGAAGAAGGTAATTGAGAAGATGCTTTTTGCACTTCTCTTGGCAACTTGTATGCTGCAACCTTCATTCATATACACTGCACTGACAAGTGTTAGTTTGCAGAAGAAATCGGAAGCCGAATTCAATTCCATTGAAGATGTTCTGTCTTCGAATCTTGAAGTACTTGTCCATCCCTTTCTTCACTCTTTCCTTTACAATTTTACTGAAGACAAACCGAGGATTTTATTTGACAAGGCTTCTCAGTCAGAATTAACATTTGATCAATGTTTGAATCTTTTGGTGAAGGGGAGAAATATTTCTTGTCTTGTTCAAGAAGATAATGCCCTTTGGATGATGGAGAAAGAGATAGATATTTGTGGAAGACCTAAGCTGAGTATTGTACCTGAGTATGTGTTAATCATGGTTTCGGGTATTTTGGTAGAAAGAGCCTCGCCTTTTGTAAGTCAATTCAACAAGTTGATATTGAGGATGGAACATAGTGGACTTATTAATAAATGGCAAACGCCTCTACAAGTAGGAGGAAATGGTAATTTATACTCTGAACATCATTCTTCATCATTCCATCATGCTTGCCACACGCAAACAACAGAGTCAGCTCTTATACGAAAACAAATGATCATCTTGGTTACTTTTGGATGTTCCTGCTCGATATTCACCTTCTTTTGTGAATTAATTTTTCACTACGTCAGGAAGAAGGCATGTCAGCATCCTTGTAAGGAAATCCGGAGAATACTCAGGCGATCGTAAGTTTTTATTTAATACTGTACCGATAATGTAAATTACTGGATTTAGTTTCAAGACAAAACATAGAAAAAGGTTAAAGACATCATAAATATTTAAAACAGGCTCATATTCAACTCACGCAATTATTTTTTCTGGCATTATTTGCATTTATACATTTGTACATTCACTTTGCAGGACTTAACGATATAGCCTGGCATATAAGATGGTTCTTAAGAAGTGCAACTTTGAATGGACAAGTCGAGTTGGCCAACAACAATGACTTGGTTGGCGAAATTGCGCCACTCGTGTTTGGCAGGCCACCGTGTGAGATCTCACGATGTTGAGCGCGATAGATCGTCGGATAATTGCAATAGTTGCCAGCGATCCGTACGTATATCTTCTCCACGATTACCTTCTTCGTGGACAACGGCTAGTTTACCAATCACGTGCACGTTATTCGGTTCAAGGTGACACCATCGCTCGCAGAAAATAGGCATTATAGCCATTATTATGTTCGGTAGTTAGTACTTACAATCTTACATACATGTCTACTCTAAAGATCATTCCGCGTACTTTTCTTTGTCCAATAGACACTTCTTCCATAAACATTTACCCATAAGAGTTAAAAGAATGTTTTGTAAGATAATCACTAATTAGTTTCCATGAAAGTACTGTTTCCTTTCGACGAGATGGATCTTCTACAAGTGTCTTTATATCTTTGATGTCTTTAGATGTTTGAAACTTTATTTTATGTTTGACCATTTTCGACGTCGATTAAATCGTTTTGTGTATAAAATGTTTTTATCTCTAAAACGATTTTATCTCAAAAGTTGCGCTGAATTTCAAAATACAAATCTAATTGCTCTTAATTATTCTTTTCTTTCTTTTACATCATTAATAATGATTTTTCTCAGTTTAAGCTTTAAGAGTAATGAATACACTTGAAAAATAGTCTTTTGTATTCAATTATGATCTTCTTATATTGTTATATGATTTATGGCGTAATTAAGATTAACCTCCTTTCATACCTGAACAGACTCTTCAATAAAATTACGTCATTATGTGGTTGAAGTAGTAATAAAGCTACGCACTATCAATTTTATTGCCTTCTAGTAAATTAGAAGTTGATTGATCGTAATTTGCTTATCATTTCTATATTGTACTCGTAGATGTCAATGAAAATTGATACTTTGATACAGAAAATTTCCAATGATTGACAGCAATTTACTTCAATCTAAACTAACAATCAGATACTTTGTTTTCATGATTAAGAATCTCCTTTGAATGACCTGTCAAAAATTGTGACGAGAAATAAAATATGCACCGGATATCCAAGGCAGAAGACGATTTTTAGCTTTGAAATGGATTCGTCGATACTGAATTTGTGCAAACCTCACATCAAATCCCATATCGGAGAAAGTTTTGGAAACTACCTGAGTTTCATACATACAAGTTTTTCCAGAATACCCAGCAAAATTTTTCTCAATATTGGGAAATCAGATAATCCTACGCAATCGAAAAATTATTGATGCGGGTAAACGTAAAAGATAAAATTTTGTTTCGTTCTTTTAACTTCTATCTTAGAGCTTTACTTCAGAGCATATAATTTGTTGCAATTAAAGCCATATTTCTTCATAAATTTACACTTAGCGAAGATATACAGATTTTATCGAGTAATCTTCCGCTAGTAATTCGCGGGTCAGGGTAAAATTATAAAATTCTGATGGATGAGATAGCCAAAAAAGGACAATGACTATGAATATTTTAAGAACAATTGCAAATAGTCCTTGGCCATTTGTACATTAATACACGATCAAAATACTTTCCACGCTAAGAATTCATGTCATATCCGCATCTCATCTTGATTTCAAGGTTTCGTCTAAATTACAAAACTACAGACAACTATTTCTCACACAATTGATCCTTCAGTTTTTTAACAGCCACAAATATTTAAACATATTTCGATGCAATCTGTAATTTCCAATTTTAAAGTACAGCTTTCAAAATTGAATCATGCAATCTCTGTGTAATATGGCATGTTTGAACCAATGAGCTTCCTGACTGATATCTGATAATCTCCCATTCTGCACATATACCGAAACCTATTACGTGTTACATGTCTGATCTCAGACAGATGTTTAATTATAGGCGACAGATAGTACAGCAAACGCATTATAGGGATGATGATATCGTATTCTATCAGCTTTAACTCCTAATTATGCAGACTAACGCCGCAAATGCTGTTGATTTGAACGCGAGTCGATTGCACGCAACTCTATTGTATGCTAAACCGCTAATTGCCCGGTTCAGGGCCAGTAAGCACAGTCGTGAGTTTTACAAAAGCGCCCTTCATCTTCCACCAATGCATTTCCCGTTTCTGCAGTCGAGTAGCGAATTAATGTTTAAGTGTATCCGAAACTATTCGTATTTATTGACGCGGGATTCATCTCGGCTACGCTCTCTCTGTACCCTTCCCGCTGCCAGAGTAATTAAATCAATAAGTCAACCAGTCGAAACCATTGAGAGCTCTCAGTGTATAAAATTGCTTCGAGAGATGGGCGATTCTGAAGCATTATTCTGTTCAGATTAGGGACGAAGGGGTGCAATTAGGACCATTTTAATATTTAGTTTCGGATGATTAGATTCTGATTAGATGATGTTTTTTCTCAAAATATTTCCTTAATATTTCCTCAAAATATGATAAAATACTACATCAAGTCATTTTAATTATAACTTATAATCGTTTAATTAAAATGTTGTAAAGTCTATGTTGCAGTCTAAGCGGAGGTAAAGACGACAACATATGACAGCATATCATGGATTAACGGCTTCGAAAGTTTGAAATTAACCTCGTCGTTGGAGCACGGAAACGAAGGGAGGTTTGTTTCGTAGATTTATGAGGAAATGCACTAAAAGATCGAAAAGTATATTGCTAAGACGATTAAGTTATAATTTAAAGGAAAAATAAACTTGTAGCTGTGACCTTTGCCACATTGTGCGAATAAACTCATTAGCCAATGCGAAAAGAAGGATATGATGTAAGGAAATGTTGCAAGGAGCGAACACAATGAAGGAATCAAGAAAGAAAGGACTAGTCGTTTAGTTCTCAGAGGAAACTCTGAGGAAAGCTGGAACATGTAATCACACATGAGGATAACCACTTAGATTTAAAGAAAAAAAAAATACTGAATCTTTGAAAACGAATACTTTTCTTTATTTTATCACGTATTTCGTCTTTTGTATCTTTTTACGAGGGTACGTAAAGAGAGTCTATGGAAACTTGAAATTTTCAACATGAAAACATACTTAAAAGGGTTTTAAATCTAATTTTGTCAAGTACTTACTTCTTATGGCTGACGTACGTTTTACGTATGTTTTATAGTGCATTAGAAACGATTTTATCGCGAGTTTGAGAGACAGTGGAGCTGCATTCTAGAATCGCTCTTCAGCTTTACGACGCGGCTGATCGATACGGCAAATTGAGCGTGACAAGTTTATCGAGTCTCACGACCGATAGCGCACGATCTAGGGTGTCAGGGTAGGTATCAGAATTGTACCGAATATTATTTCTGTCGTTATTATACATATGTACCAATTCACGAAATGAAGATGACAAAGAGCATTAGAGCCACAAAAATAAACCTCACTTTGTCTACAGGTATAAGAATCCATTTTCTAAAAAACTTCTGTAAAGTAACTAATAAATTTTTAAATATAAGGCAGCTAATATATACCAGCGCACAGTAAATTGTTTCGGAAAATTTGAGCATCTTATCTCGTACTGGAACAAATATCTTACAGAGTACGTAATAACATATTTATACCTAATAAATTTTAACACAATATTATAAAATCACGAGTTCCTTCGAAGAAGATAAAGTGCACTTATCAATCAAGGAAAAATTTATATTACCTTTCGTTATGCAACTTATTCACATAAGAAACACAAAAATGTTACGACATACCGTTAAAGTCCAATGTTTTTCTATAATAAGAGTATACAACTTTAAAATGACTGTGAATACGAAATTTTCGAGAATGCATTTCTTCCTTTCATTACCTGAATTCTTTATTACTTCAAGGGAACCTTAGATTTATACTAGAAAGAGAAAAATATCAAAGTGAGCTCGAAAATTTTTGCAGGTCAGTGACGCAACTCAAATCCTTTAAGAGACTATCCATTACAACTTGTATGGGGAAAACCATTTTCCTCAGGAATAAATTTCTATATTTCGTTTTCTCCAAATATATAAATATAATGGATTTCAATACATACTTGAATATTTATTTCAGTCGAATTGATAAAAAATCTAAGAGAATTTTGTTCCATTAATTATAATATTTTTATAGCGGACAGAAATCGACGCTCTGTCATATATACGCTAATATTTCAGGATTTACTACCTACATAAAGCATAATTTGTGATTCAGTATTATTGCTTTTAGAGTATTGAGTCGCAAATCCTGAATTGTTATCAGAATCATTATAAAAGTGCTATGAAAATTTTACATTGCCACAAGCGAGAGGAATTCTTTCTTGACTATTGTTCGGCATAAAGATAAATTGATTTTTCAATTTATTTAAATACTTTCAACTTTCTTTATTTTATTTATTTGTAAAATATATATATATATATAATGTACTCAATCAAAGTGACATTTCAATTTATGATATTCTTATCTGCATTTTCATTTATCGTAAAATATTAGAAATACGTTTTGTGATTCGTAAATCGCTCTTCGTCGAGAGTGACAAGGACTGCACTTACTTCAGAGGAAGGAGAATGGCACTCTTATCTGTCCATTATCGTTCACTGCTTGGGAGACACTTTCTTTGCTTATGCCATTTCTCATTCCAGAATATCAAATGGGTGGAGGTGCAAGAAGAAAAATTCAAATGCATCCGTTTTTTAATTCTGAAAGAAATGCATCTTCCACATATTCTATAAAAGAGGAACTTTAACAGCATCAGTAAAAATACATCTTTTGAAGAAAAAAAAATAATATCATAAAATGACTGAGGACTAAAAATCTTTTTCAAATTAAACTAAGAGTAATATCAATCACAATTAGTATTCGCTATAATTTTAATCATAATTACTGAATAAATAATTTCAAATCAATATAATCTCCAACTTTCATCTTTCATCCTCCAGATGTTCATTTCTTGGACCAGACCTCGATTTAAACCTCGATTTAAGGAACAGGTGGTTCTGAAAGGTCTAATTGCAGTTCATTATCAATTACGAAGAAGATTATGCGAATGGCGTCTAATGTGAGAATTCCACCCACTAATTCAGAAGTTTTAACGCACTACGCTAAATCAGATTCATTAAGCAAATAAGTCTAATTTATTTTCGGTGTTCTCAACAATGTCATAATCATTTATTTATTTAAAAAAACAAATTTTTAAACAACTTTGCGTGAGAATTCTACTGGTACGTTCATTCCATGAAATTCTATAAATCAAACATTTAACTTCATTAGAAAGGATGAATAAAATAAAGTTATATGCTTCTTGATCAATAAAATGGTATTTCATAACTTCAAAATATTTTCAATGCATTCAGTAGTTAAATTCGAGAAATTTACTCGAAATTGAAGCAGAATAATATTAAAAAATAGTTTTTTTTTTTTAATTTAACGTTTCCGAATTTTTAACTTAAAACATTTAAGGCTTGCTCACATATAAGGCAACCAATTCAAAAGATAAATAGAACCATAAAAAATAATATTACAGGTTTACGAAAGATAATAAGTAATTCCAGAAGTCTCTAATTTAATAAATTGTGTGGATACTGAACTCTAGTGATTGGCCCATCTCCGATCTTTCACTTAGCATTACAAGTCCAACATCAACCGATAAAATCGCGTGGTAGTGGTGTAAAAATGAAAGGCGTAATTGCATAGCAAAACTACAAATAGGCAGGCCAGGATCGTTAACCTTTGCTCCTAAATAGTGTTGTTTCGAGTAGTTTCGAGCACGCCGATTCGATCGTCCACAAAGTTGACCGAGATCGCGAATTATCTCTCGTAACCGAGGCGTGAGTAAGCAGTCGTATTTCGCTGTTACGCAAGATTGCGTACTATACCACATACATCAGGTACATGGTATATGCAATTATTCTGCACACTGGGATTCTCTTCCATCCATCGAGACAGTCCGTGACTGACCGAAACTGTCCGTGACTACTAGAAATCCACTCCCTTTCTCTCACTGACACTTTCCCCACTCTTCACTCTCTTTCACTCACTGTCTCACTTGCTCTAATACCCCCTTTTCCCTCCCAACGGTCATACACAATACTGGTATACCCCCACTCTCAAAAAGCCATTGGTAGAACATCGAACCCTTCCTTCGACCCTTACACTCTCTTAGAGTGCAGCATGTCAAGGTCACGAGAGGCCAATGACACTCTCTCCACTCAATTTTCAAACCTTTGTTAAAAAGACTCAGAGGATTCTGAAAAGTATAATTCTAAAAGTGTACAAAATAATTGAGGATTTATAATATTTGAAACATTGAAATTTCATATGGTAACATCACTTTTTTAAAGTAAGAGATAAGATATCAAGCTTTTTTATTTTTTAATCTTTAACTAACTCAGCGTAATTTATGAATGGCTTTTTATTACAATGTATTAAATTCCAGTTCAGGGATTGGATCTACATTCTAAAAATGTTGTTCTTATACAAAATAAAAAAATATATAAGATAAAAAATAAAATAAAATGTAAAATAAAAAGTAAAATAAAAAATAAACAGGATTTTCAGAAAGAGCTTTGCAAAAAGTGTTTCAAAGTTGCAACAGGGGGTGTGAAAAGGGGTTTGGAAAATACATTAGAAGCGAGGGGGTGTAAAAAGGTGTTTAAGAAAGGAGATTCAAAAAGGGGATCGTTAAAAGAGTTGTAAAGAGGAGGTTGGAATATAAGGGTGGGATAACAAAATTTGGGAAAAATTGTTGGAAAGGGAGGTTTAAAAAATTCTGGAAAAGGTTTTTTTAACAAAAGAAGGTTGGAGAAAATGATTAATAAACATTTTAGGATATTAAGTTTATATAATAAACATTTTATGGTATTATGTAAGTTTATATAATAAACATTTTAAGATATGGAGTTTATATAATAAACATTTTAGGTAATGAAACCGATGATCCGATATGATCATTATACCCTGCTCTGACATATCTCATTCGAGAAAGGTGCTGTCGTCCATCTTGTCAGTTTGTAGAGTGGATCCGTTACTTTGGAGTTACCCTGGCGCCGGTTCAGTCGTACCTCATAAAGCTAATTGCGACTGCCACCCCTGACCCCCTCAACACCCTTTCTGGTTTCTCTCGTTTCACCGCAACGCCCTCGCAACCCTCTCGTAATTGTCTGCTAAACGAAAGCCCTTTCCAATTAATAAGGCTCAGACGCTCGTCAGAGAATCTTAGAAGTCCAGGACATTCTAGTCTCCACGAAATACTTTTATGTCTTTAGAAAAACTTGGGTAATAAGATGATGCGTTTTATCCATTCATGCACAAAGGAAACTACCATAACTAATTAAAATTCATTCATTTCGTAATGAAACTGGCTCACATGAAAAAAATCCGTTCTAAGCAAATTGATTAGGGATTAAATAATAATAATTATTATAATTATCGTTTGTATAAAAATGTTAGCAATGCCTTCTAATAATGATTATTATCATTGTACAAAAAGTAGGTAGATTCTGAAGGAGATTGATTAACTACTGATCACTGAGTATTCATATACATACGAGTATATAGATGGATGTATTTAAGAGTACAGAATCACAGGTGCATGAAAGATATTACGTGTAAGTGGATTCTTGGATAATTAAGAAAATCTTGGAATTTCACAATAAAAGGGAATAAGTGCGCAACGTTGGGTCATTAAACAACTGACGAGTCGGTCGAATGTAATAGTTGTATAAACAGGTACGATAAATGCTTGATTCTCATAAAAAAAAATTATATGGCATGTTTTAACATTTCAATTTCCCTTCTATGTATTATATTCAAATAAAAAATTAAGAATTTAAGAAGGAAATATTAAAGAAAGAAAAATTGCAAAATCCTTCCCTTCAGACTTGTATAATTTAAATCGATTTTTTCCAATTTCCTCTATGTTATGGTTCCTTTGAAAATAGAGTGCCACGATAGTCGAATTTTTGTGGTCTTATATAGTTGGTGTCGGAGGCAGAGAAAACAACTAGAGAAATTCAACGTTCTGGTAACATTCGTGCCAGTGCACCAGAACAATGAATCATTTTGTTTTGCGAAGAAAAGAAAGATGAGGATTGCATGGAGAGTTACGAGAGAAAGAGGAACTCGGTGGTTCCTTCACATTTCCTATTAAGGGTACGAGTAACGCGTCCCTTTATGCGTTAATGAGGCCCTCCTTTTGCTTTAGAACATGGCGCCTACGCAAGCGCGAGAAAAGCAGGAAAACGATGGGATTCAGGGAAAAAATGAGGGAAAGCGTACAAAGAAGGATACAGAAAGAGAAAAAGAAATGTTTCTACTCATATTGCTGCTGGCACTCGTATTTTCCTCGACGCGAACTCATCAGCTCGCATAGATCGTGTCATTATTATTCTATCACACGCTGCACGTCGATTAAATTGTTGGCCCTCTGCGCAGGTCGATCGATTTGTAATTTTCATGAAAAATCTCTCGTCATGCACAATGTAATCTCGCGGGGCATACGCGAAACTGCACTATACTCTGGATTTTTTTTAAGAGAGACCTTTTCATTAAAGCAAGTTCCTGCACGTTCCCAACTGAATAGAGTAAAAAAATGTTGGAACTTGAAATCATTTTTGAAACAGTTCTCAAATATGTTCAAAATTGTGGTAAAATTACTTTACGCATTGTAATTTTATCCCCAATAATCGTATTTCCATACAGAAGGAAATTCTGGGCGTTGAGAGTAACATTATATTTACATTTTATTTATATTTTTTAATTACTCATGTATCTACTTCCACAGAAAGTAGATACTCTTTGATTAGGACCTCGGCTCTTCGCCCTGGGATCCCAGTTTCGTTGATATTCTTTTCGCTAACCGCAGACTCCCTGAATATTTTTAATATCCTTTTTTCGTTCGGTGCATACGGAGAATTCTTAAGTGTGAGTATTCGTGATATTTTACAATGTATGTGTTGCAGACAGGATTTCCCAGAGATGCTTTCTAGAAATGGGTGTGTCGTTTAGCATTTAACTACAGACAGGTTCATTCGAGAACATCTGGATTTTTTCAATCCTGCAGAGTAGATATTCCATATAAATATATGTATTACGGATTATTTTTACATCGAATTAAAAAGTTATGGAGTTTTAGCATTTTATAAATATAATTTAGTAACGCGAGATATAAATTAATTTGAGGGCTTCTGAATTTGAAACGCAGTCATGAATTTCGCGTCCCTTGCCTTAAAATCTAAAAGCTGACCAACTTCCAATCTATACTACTTAAAAAATAAGAGGCAGTCGTCAGATCTGGGCGTTTAGGAGAATATTACGATCGGAACATTTCAGAAACGTAACGAGAGGAGAACGAATCAGCAGATCGATGAAGCTTCCGGTTGAGAAAGCGGTTCCAAGTAGCCCCGAGGCGTTCTGAGCTAGGAATCTTTTAAGTGCCTTTGAAGACTTGATCGTTAAAGGTGATAGCGTAATTCGCAAACACTAAACCGCAAGTCCATATCTACATTTATATAGTGGATCTTTGACCGCCTCCAGATCATATTCAAAGAAATTCAAAATCCCTGGGGAGCGTACCTCTTCGATCTTGAACCAATTCCCGACACTTCTTTTCGATATTGATGGTCTCGTATCACGTGGAATATAGGGAAATTGATATTGCATGAATTTGAGACAGATTCTAGTCAATATAATAAAACTTTTTTGAAATTTCAAACTTTAATTTAAAAGAAAAATTATAAAAGAAAAGAATAATTTGATTAAATTCTTCGGAAACTAGTCAATCAATATTACAGGCTCTTCGTTTTTAGCGACAGTAAAAGCTTTCCGGAACTTATCTAATCTCCGTAAGTTAATAAAAGTTCTTCTTGTTTGGTCAAGCTACTTTGAACAATATCTTTGATGAGTTTGCTTCATACTCTTGCAAACAAGAAAGACATTAGTTGAAGAAGATTCTTTGAAAGTATAAGATGCCTGAAGATAATTTTCATTAAGTCTCACCCAATTTCGTGTATAATATAATGAGTTTTGACATTTCATTTTTGTACACTTTACCTCTAAGTTAATGAGCACTTGCTTTTGTCGAAATTAATTATCGATTTTATAATCACTCTCAAAGGTGATCTTTGCTTTGGTACAAAATGATTCACAGGTATCGTAATATTTCCTAGTTTAATTTTATAATCTTCTTTGCAAAAGTTAACTGCTGGCAGATGGAAAGCCGATTGAGATATTAATTATTGAGCCAGTGCTTATTATTTCATTATCTACCGTCACTTTTCGCAAATATTCAGTTTTCAATTCTATTCTCTTTGTGCTCATAATAGCCACTCAATACTGTTACCTAAATTCAAATTTTAACCGATATTAAATTTTAATTAAATAAAATAAAAAAGGAATAAATATAATAGACAGAAAGGGTTTTTTCAAGGAATATTTTTTTTGTTTTGTTTTTTTTTAGGGGGGGAGAGTATTGGGGATGTTTTCTAGAGTAACCTATGAGAACTGAGCTGCTCTCCGTTGTCTCTCTGTGGCAGGAAAACAGGAAAACAAATTTTAATTCTCGACTGAATTTCCCCACCTCCAACTCTCGCCGAGTCCTTACGGTGTTGCTCTTTGAATGTAACTAATTAGTAACTACGTTCACTACTGTGACGTAATAAGCAGACGAGTTGGAGCAGTGAATACTCTTACGACCATCTAGCATCAACATTATCAGCCGCTTCCCCCAACCCCATTTGGATAATATTGACGTCACTACAAGATAAGAACTTCAAATTACATTTGAATCTCACTCGGACTAAAAGGAAACTTTTAGTATGTACTATAAAGTACTATAAAGGTCTTTATATTATTTCTACTAAAATAGACCTTTCGTTACTATTTTACTTATTATATTTAGGTTTATTTGGGATAATGGGACGAAAATATTTTAAAAGGAATAAAATGGTATTAATGACCATTGAGAAAATGGCACTTTACGCCAATCCATTAACCATATGGACCACGAGGCTACTGTCCAAGAAAGCTATCAACAATGCTGGCACGACGTTGTTCGATGTGAAGTGCGAGGTGCAGCTTACGGTTCAGATCGTATGCGAATTAATGCTCACGAAATCGGATGATCGGATTATGTCGTGACCTACAACAAAGCCTGTCTACTAACTCTCATGTATTAGTTCCCTGGAAAATTATGTTCATCCTATACGAAACATGCATTTTGGATATAAGATTATCATATAACAATATAGTTAATGTTTTCATTAAGATAAATCTCTTTACATCTATAATATAATTGTAAGATACATTATGTTTATTTCCGAATCTTAAATTATCCAAAGAATATTACAAAACATGACATAATTGTAGTTTTCAAATGCTACTATTGTAAAACTAAAACATTCTAAAAATGTGGCAAAATTTCAAATATTTTTAGCGTATGCATAATATTGACGAACATAACTTTGTATAATATTGGCAATGTTGATCCTATGCAAATATTGAGAACCCTTTAGTTGATTGATGCTGTTACATCAGAGTACCCTAAGCTTAGCACCCTTGTACCTTAGATAAACGGCATTGTATTGGTGTTCTCCATGAATATCCATCGAAGCAATATTCACGTATTAAGCAGGGATATTCATGTGACATGCTATAACTTTATTATATCGTGCTCAAACTTCCTTTCTGGTAGTTTGACAGAAAATAAGGTAAGGGGCCATAAAATTAATCTCATTATTACACGTGTACACAGAGGAAAACACTTTAAATCTCAGAGCATACTAAAAAATATTTACTTTTTAAAATATGAATATGTCAGCCAAGATTTAATGCTTCCCATTTACTTATAGACTTTTTTATATAACGGCCATTGAAAATGCTCATCTAAATTTCACTGTATACATGCAATCTGTAGGTATAATTCTGAAAGAAGTAATTAAACTCAATAAAACTGCGCATCAGTCGCTAAAAAAAGAAGAATCCCTAGAGCAAAAGTTATTTTTCACACTTTCCCAAGACATTTAATTAAGAAACATTTCTAATTACATCAACCTGAGAGAATACATATATACGTGTATAACAGCTCGTTATATCTAGAGCTCTATGGATTTTCTCTTCATAAAAGTACCTGAGACTTATTAATATAAGATCTTCTTTCTCTTGTTATCAGAGAAGACAAGGAACGCTGATCCACAGAGAAAGGGGAAAACGCTTTAAAAATAGTGATCAAAGAGTTTCGTTTTTCCTTATTGAAGATTGTAGCAAAAATGTTCTACAAACATTTTATTAAATGATTTAACTACAGGGGTAAAAGTGGAATTACATGTAATGAATGAAAAAGGAATAGAGATTCAGGCCATTATGGAATAGAACTTTCGATCGTTTTTTAAATGGAGGGGATTTTAATGAATCCGTTGAAAGAACCCAAGAGCCTAGGGTATCCCAGCATTTATACGCTCCTCAAGGACTCTTTAGAGAAGAGTCCTGCAGCAGATGATTACTACTATCCACCAACTCGCAGGACGATTCCAATAATTACGAGTCGAAAATATCAGCGGTAAACTCTCGACCTTTTAATAGCGGCCGAAGCACAAAGCATATTGGTTTTCCAGTAGCTACGCACCACCAAGTTGCATATATCATGTCTATCACGTCATATCCTTCATCTAGTCTAGACCTAATATGTATGAGTACATATATGAGGTGTGTTACTCGCGTCATATAATGGCATCGATATTCGTCAAGGGTCATACAGTCATCAAAGTCCCATGAAGTTTATAATTAGAAACTTCGGGCTGGGAATATTGCACCATGAAGACCACTTCAAACGAATTTCGCTTAGCTACAGCTCTTGAGTGCAACTTTGATTAGGACTTAAGTTGAAGACTTCTCAGACATAATGTTCTTAAACATTTTTACATTCTCATCAGAGAAGGTATTATTTATATTCAAACCCTCATTCGCTTCTGAAATTATGAATTATATTGTCATATATACGAAATGTTTATTATCAAATATTTTTGCATATAACTATGTAAAATTCTAGCTCTTCATTTTATTTAACGAATAATATTAGATCATCTTTCGCTCTGTAGCGGCATTCATTTTTAAAATGAAGTTATGGATGTAGAGCGACAAATTATCTTCATTTATCACTTTTTGCGTGAAATACTATAATTCAACTTTGTTGTTACATTTCGAATTTGAACTCTTCATTTTACGCAAAAAATAAATAAAATGAGACACTTTTTGCTCTATAGATACATTTTTATGTTTAAAAACTATTTACCATAAGAGCAATTTAGTTTACCCAACTTTACGTTCGTAATAAGAAATATTGCTCTCTAAAAGTAGTCAAAATACCTCGCAAAATACCTCTTTTTGCACTTAATAAAGGTATAATGGCTAGTTTTAGTGGAAAATATTTATTATTGAGAACGTAAAGTTGGGTACAATAAATTTGCTCATATGGTAATTACCACACACCCTTAAAGATAGAATCCAACCACCTTAACATTTTTTGAGTCACAAAATTTAAAAATTATGCCCGGAAATAAATTTTCGCGAACTAAAATTTGCTAAAATTAAAAAAAAACTCAGATACTTAATCGGTAAAGCAGATTGACTTTCCGACGAATGACAAAGTGTGGAACTGTCGGCAAATTACCTTAAGTAATGTTACCTACAGCGAAAAATACAGAATTTTAAAATATATATTAACGACATATGGTAATTACCATATAAACGAATTTAATTTCGCTAACTTTCTGAAAAATAAATAATTTTAGCGAAAAATATTTATTTTTAGTCACGTAAACTTGGCAAAACTGAATTTGCTCTTATGGTGATTACCACATTTATAGAAAAAAAAGACAAGAAACAGGTGATCATATTGCAGTTTTCCTTTTTACCCCCAAACTTTCTAAATAAGGCGTTTTTCCTATTTCCTTTTTTAGTTTTTCACTATTTTAAATTACACAAGGCCTCCCTTCCTCCCCAGAAAAAAAATGTTTTACTTAATTTATGAATGGCCCCAAATAAGAATTTATTTTTGGACAAATTAATTATACTATCGAATTAATTACAATTAAAACAAAATTTACACATGCTAGCTCTTTCAACAAACCGTTTCTAATTACCTAGTTAGTCTTGATGAATAAAATATAAATTAGTGCACAAATGTGCATGTACACATTATAATTAAGCTGTGATGTATAATTATAATTAAGCATTGCATACCTTTCCTAAACAAATATTCCCACTAAAAGTCCATTTACATTTTACTATTGGCAAAGTGCCATTCATTTCCTTTATACTCGTCCATTCACTAATCCCTCTAATGCAGTGAATTCAGTTTTATCAATGGCAAATGACATTGTAATGAACTATATTTTCTAATTATTATATTAGTAATAATAATTACATTAATCTAATTATTATATATACATATATTCTATTATTATTAATTAGCAACAGTTGGTGTGCGAAATTGACACATTTTCGTAAATTTCTAACAGAAATCTCTGATGGTAATTTCCAGTATTATTATTTCCAACACCATCATAAAATTATATAAAATTTTTTGCAGTGTTTGTTTTTTTAACTGGCCAATAATCTCAAGAGCTTTTTTTAAAGAGAGTTGAAGGTGAGATTTAAAGCTTGAAATGTGTTTGTCGTAGGCGCGCGTGCTGCTGAATTACGCTTAAGTTTATGACGTTACGTGTGCGTGACGTCTACATGACCCCACGTGGATGACGCGTCATGCTATACGAGAAAACCCTGGACAGGAGTTTTCCCCAACGTAGTTCGTTGGGAGTTACGTGGAAAGTGGTGGAGGGTTCAAGACGCAGAGGTGAAAAAGTTGGGGGTTGTTGAGTGAGTGGGGCGGAGGGGTGGAGGGTTGTACAACGTACGCGAACCTATTCGTTCTGGTGATAGTACTGTAGGACGAGAATGGGGGGGGGGTAAGAGGGTTGGGATTGTTGCGTGGTGGTCGTCGCTTATCGATTCGCGAGGAATGAAGTTGCTGCTTGCTGCTGGCTGCTATAAGCCATATATACATGTTCTATATCTATATAGTTACCTCGGTGCGCTCATATACAAGCATCAGATAAACTACCGAAAAATTCACAAGAATCAGATAAGCTATCGCAGAAAATAAACTTTTTCTAACTTCTACCTTGACGAGATTGTTTTTGGGTAAGTTCATTTTTAGAATATCGGAAGTGCAAGCCTATCGATTTTGATCCAAATTCGGGAAACTCTACTCAGTTTCGGGATAAAGTGGCTTTCGAATTTGGTAATCTTAAACTTTTTATTATACTTTAAAATTAGGTCGAAATCTAATGGAACCTTTTATTTCGATGTGAAAAGCCTGTATGTATTTAGATTGATTTTTTTCTTTAAGCTAAATACAAAAAAACTGGTAAACATTTGAATATAAAGGCAATTAATAATTATTATCAATGATATTATATATACCTTTTCTTTTTGCCAGATCCTAAAATTATGTAATAATTAACAGAGAAATGGACTGGAGATATAATTCTATGTTGCTTAATGCGATACAGTTCTGTAATTCAATACACTACTCGGTTTCTAGAGCAGCAAAGCTGACTGAAACTCTGAAACTGGAGATATATATTAGGGTAAATTAAAATTATATTAAAATTGTATAACTTTAATATGATACGATGGGAGATAAAATTAATAAAGAAATTTCTCTATCTTTATCAATTAACTATTACATCTTTATCAATTATTTATCTTCATCAATTAATTATTATTAATTGACAAAATTTTCTGTTTGACAATATATTTCGTGATATTCTTCTCCATGCTCTACAATATAATATTTCTAAGATTCAACTTGTAAGTGGCTGGAGATGACAGATGGGAAAATAGACTCGTGGGTACTGAGTTCCACCTCTGTGCATGGTCGATATATCAAAGTACAGAGGATAAAATGTATTTCTGAAAAGCATCTGATGATATTTTTCATCTTATCGATAAATGCCTTATATGTTTATCAAAAATTTATCGAATTAAATCGAAAGAAAGTTATTGGGGTAGAATTATATGGTTTCTATTATATTTATTGAAACAGATGAAAAAGCTATTTATGTACTTAGGTTTGTGTGGATTTCAAAAACCCTATTTCATATTTTTTTACCTTAGAACTTTTCACAGTCGAAAATGAACATACATTGGTTAATTATATTATTTTAGCAGATTATTTACTACTCTGCAGAATAAGTAGCAATTTTGTTTGTGTTTTTACTTTGCGTGATTGGAAGTACTACATTTTCTGTGACACAATATGCTAATTTCAAGTATGTACATGAATAATAAAACGCACCATGGACTGAAAAAACTTTTTTATTGTTTCTTTGTAAAGTTCTTTTTAAAATACTCAAAAAGAATCTGTAAACTTTTTATTGCTCTTCTAACTTATTTATTCGCGAGAAATTGTTTCAAATTAAATTACGAAGTTTTCTTTTTTTAAACTGATGTCCAAATTCGAAAGCCATAGGATTCTTTTTTTAAAAACTCCTATTTCGCAATTATTGTGGAGACTTGAAGGATTTTTCCTTCAGTTTTGTTTGCAAAAATTCAGAAGGATGCAAAGTTGATCAATTATTACTTTTTAATTTACCCAGAATTCACTGACTTTTGAAAAAATGTTTGTCTTCATTAGAGCGACAAAACTTTAAAGCATTCTTCACACCTAACACCCTCCGGCGATGTCTGCAGCATGATGCATATATATTAAATCTCCCTATATAAATTATACCGTCATATGTACGTATTTTCTCGCTTTTGGTTCCATAATTTTTAAAATTCAGAACCACCAACCACTTTTCCTTTAGGTAAATTTCCTTTACCTTAAGAACAGATATATTGCAAATGTATAATTTTTGCGAGAAAACTTAATTTAAAAAAAAAATATTTACCTGGATTATGAAAATTCCTCTTCGTCGGTTGTGATTTACTTTTCTTCACCTTTTTTATGGAGCAAACGGTAATGGAAAGCTTTCCAGACTTGAAATGCTTTTGGTGTTAATCCACAGTAACTCGAGAAACTGAAAGAATAGAAACGTGAAATTAAATCACTCTGTTTACCTTGTTTCGCCATCCGATGTAATAAACGGGTGGTACGTGAGGTGAGAATTGGATTCATTGTTGCAACGTATATAATCAAAGAGATTGTTAAATTATTCTCATGTGTTGAAATTTAGAGTATCGAGAGTAACTGCTTTTCAGAAGCCATTGTACATTTTATACCACATCGTTGTGAAATGTGAATATTCAATTTTTAATTTCTTAATTTGAAATTCGTGTGCCTATATATAAATAAATTTCATAGTTTATTTGATAATAGTCGTTTATTCCTACACTGAAAGTCTCGCATGTTTGCACATACATAATAGGCATATGTAAACCTAAATTTTCGGCAGCCTTGTTCTCAATAACGTACCTGACAGTCGTGCTTAAAGAAGCATAAAAATAAATTGCTCTCATTTTTAAGAATTGAAATAAGTATGTAAAATTTAAAAATAGCTTGTCGAATTGCAGAAATTGATGAATTTAGAGTGTTAACTTGATTTTCTGCCTGTAGGAGAATCATAATTCGTTTGAGGTTCATTTTCTTGTAGATAGGTCAGAGATTACAGAAAGGTAAAAGATAAATTCGAACTTAAAAGAAAAAAACTAATATTTATGTATTTAACTATTATAGCAATAAAATAAATTCGAGATGAATTATGGATAACGAAGCCTTAAGTTTGTAAAGTAAACATTTGGAAGCTGAGTGATCAAAAAGATCAATAAAGTGACCTCCAGAGACCCAAAGAATTTTTGTATTTCTATCATTATATTATCTTCGGTGTGAGGATACACAGGATACGAATTTTGCTCTGAGATATTCTTTCTATTCTGGATGAGCAGATACGATAGGGTCAGTAGAAAAATGGCAAAGGGGATTGAGAATCACAAGCATATACATATATACATAGGTAAGTTGACAGAAAATGTAGTAGAGGAAAGATAAAAAATGAGATAAACTTGAGCTGAAAAAAGTAATAATGAAGAGAGGAGGAAAAAATGAAATGAAGGAGAGACGGTAAAAACGAAAATAAAAGGGGAGACAAAACGTTGCTTGAATCCGACGTAGGTTATTGGTTTACGAGGAGGGACTAAGAAGATTTTGAGAAATAAAAGTTTATGAAGCAGTTATTCCTATATTTAGGGGGAATTTCGAATTAAGGAAAAAGTCATATGAAACGAGAAAGTATTAAAGCATCTATTTTTAATTCAAACATGTTGAATGCCTGATTTACATTAGTGAATCGTTTGTATTTCAATCCTCGATTTTTAAACTCATCGTTTCTCGATTCTGATAACTGTATTGATACAATTTCTCTATTAATTCTTATAACAGTTTTTCGGAAACTGCTTAATAAATAGATGACTTTCTCAACACTACTGACTACTACGGCCCTGGAGGTGAAGAAGAGTAGAAAAAGAAAGGGAAGAAGAAACCGTGTCGAAGATGAAAAGAAGGTGGCCCTGCGAGAGAAAGAGAGAGGAAAAGGATAGTGGGAAAGCGGAAAAAAGAAGATCCGTAAAAAGAGGGTTGAGGGTGGCTGGTGAGAAAAGGGGTAGGTATTAGAGAGCAACTCGGTTGGATAGAGTGAGGGTAAGAGAGGGACAGATCTCCTCTCCCTCTAAAGAAGGAGAGAGAGAAAGAGAGAGAAAGAGAGAGAAAGAGAGAGAAACAGAAAGTGGGGAGGAATAACAGGGAGAGACAGGGAAAGACAAGGAGAGAGAGAGGAAAACTAAGGTGGGAGAGGGAAAGAGAGGGAGAGATAGGAAGAAGTAGGATGCTCGGAACATACACACATACAAGGCATGCATACAATCATACGTACACTGAAAGAGGGTGTAGACCTAGAAGGGGTTGTTTTCGACAGAGGGGAAGCTAGCTGAGAGAAAGAGAGAGCGAGAGTGAGTGAGTAAGGATGAGAAGGAAGTAGAAGCTCAGGTGGGGGTTGGCCTGCGTGTAAGCACAATCCCGCCAGTTCCTCGCGAAAGCTCGAACTGGCTAGGTCGGCCCGTAGTGCGGTGGCACCGATAAAAGCTGCTTATGATTTTTGTACTCCTCTCTCGAAGGTGTAGAGAGTCCTCCTTCAGGATATCAAATTCAGTGCTTGAAAATAGATCCCAGTGTTTCATATACAGTGTCTGTGAGGTGGATTACGTTTGGAAAAGCCTGGAGGGTGGAAAAAAGGAGTCACGGTGTTCGCAGCCTACTAACCTGACCTTGGGTCGGCCACACCAGGTGAGACCCTTACCACTTGAGCTTTAGACGTGTATGGACATATATCACCAACAGTTGTAGTCTCTTGTCCTTAGACTGAGAGATTTTTGAGGTTTTGAGAATGAATACTTATTGGGTGAATTTGGAATATATATATGGGTGTACTATATAGATGTGTGTGGATGGTATATACATGCAGAGCGTAGATTTCACACACGAAGCGAAAAGCAACATGCAGGAGAGGTGTACACACTACACATGGCACAACTGATTCTGGGGATATTGGCTTGTTTGTGTACGATTCGAACGGGACTGGATTACTAATCCGGTTCTAGGAAGGTTGTCGATATTGGCTTATGGGATGATCAATTTTTGGGGACTGAATTCGTAACGGTATGCATCAATAATAGTATAAGGAGAGAGAGAGGGAGAGAGAGAGAGAGCTTTTCTTGGAATCAGATCTATTGTGGTTCGATATATGGGTTTGAGGTGTGTTCAGTTATTGGATTGTGGGTAATAATTGGAGAATCGATGATTGAGGATTGATGTGTACATGTATACATTTATATACTATATAGGAAATTTTAATTTTGAGGATTTAAACTTTGTAAAGTTACCGCTATTTTTGACTATTACCATATGTAAATAATCATTGAGAAGTTAGGTCAGTAATGTTTTGAAGCTAATGATTTTAAGTTGCGTATTTTGTACGTTTGAGATAATATCGTAGTTTTGCAATTTTCATAAAAATTTTTATACATTTAGTTAATCCTTGGAGATTTATTTGAAATTACCTTTTTCATTCTAAAGGTCATTCAAATGTGCATAATTTGGTAGATAGGATTTTATTCTAAATTGACAAAGCGAGCATAAAAGTTTTAATAACTTCCTACCAAATGAAATTACGTATAAAATCTTTTTATATTCACGTGGTTTGTATTTTTTTTTATGGAAAAATGAATGCTAAAATATGTAGATTATTGATTTGAAAGATGGACATAATTAATTTTCCAACTCTCCATCATGATTAATTAAACATAAATTCTTGCAGTTATATAAATGCAAATTTCTGGATAATTCAACACAATAATCGAAATTAATATAATATCCGATCAGAATCAGTTTCAAATAATTATTAGAGATGGAAAATTTCACTAAAAATTGTATAATATGTTTCAACGGAGGAGAAAATTACTGGCACTTTAGATTATTATGTAGATGGATAATATACTCTAGAAATTGGCCGCGAATCCATTGATTAATGTTCCAAACACGTAGGCTCTTTACAAATTGGGTCTGCGTAAGTCACATGGCTGTCTAGTGTCAACCGAATGCACATAATATCATTTTAGTGACTATATTATCGGATCGCGTATTTGGAAGTTATACTACATAATCGAAAATTTCAGATAGGAGTTTTTGAACTATACATATAATTTTTATTTAATTTATTTATTGTGATATTGAGATGAAAAGTAAGAATTTAATTTAATAATTGACATGAGATGGCTCTGTAAGTAGGTACGGACTACGGCGTTACGCGTCAGCCAGTCTGCTTCCGACCAGCCTTCTGTAAGCTGCCTTCACCAATAAACTATTGTATTTGACTAATTTTAACTGCATTTCTTACATTATTTATAGTTCTTAATTAAACTAGTCTCTAGATTATTAAGAAAAATTATAAAAATTTTCTCTAAAATTTTTTTTAGTTTCTAAAATAGAAAATAAAGTTTATAAACGTCTCTGTCCCGAAACTCAACTTTTTTTTAACTTTAGAAGTATATTTTGAATGGACAGGGATACTCAAATAAGAATTATAGAAATATGAAAAGAAAAAGGAAGCACGTGCATGCCGTTGCTCCTAGTTTCGTACAAAGAATGTTCGCTGCACGATAATGGCCTTTTGTGTCCGACCATTCGTGGAGTTCTACTACTTTGATTTAAAGATCGCTCGAGACCGCAACGGATTATAGAGAGAAATCTCAATAATAAAGCTTTGAAATATACTTTCTTAAATTTCATCATCAAGAAACAAAGGATTTCTTCTCAGAATTTCCATAAAATAAAAATAAAGACTTCCTAATAATCTGTTCAAAATGAAAATTCTGAAGAATATAAAAATTCTTCAAATATAAATCAAAATCAAATTTACTTGATTTCCTTTCCATTCGCTATGCATTGGACTGGAATTAATTTAAAATCAATGGAATTACCTAAAACTCGTTAAAATTTGCTACGAACTCAATTCTTCATTCAACTCAACTTTATTCAATTCAAAATGTGCTTGAGAAGTTTTTGGATCCTCTAGCTCAATCCATTACTAATTTTTGCATGTGTTTCCTCATTTGTAAAAATTGTATATGGCAGTGCGTGTAATATACAATGTTTTTGAAAATCAATTTAAGCTTAAAGTGAAGTGCGGCGTCGAGGCTTCGGGTTAAGGTAGTTTTGCAAATGTAGGTATTTATTCGTCCGTCTGACTCTGAACTCACCTCATCCACGCAAAAGTTTTACCACTTGAGCCATCAAATGCCAGACGTCGAGCTCGTAGATTTTCAAGCACTTTTGTGGTACGTGGGAGCAGATGTATCTGTTAATATTAAACCTAACCACACAGCATTTTAATTAAAATTCAAATTACATATTCTTTTTACTCTTCTTAGCAATAATTAATTCGTTTCTGTGGTAAAAAACTATTCAATTTTCTTAGATATTCTGTTCTTAAATAATTCCTGTGCTTCTGGAAATGCTTCGTTTCTTATTATGGCGTTCATGATTGAATTTCCATAATTGGGCTAACTCAGGAATTTAGTTTCTGAGAAATTGATATTGATATTTTTTAATTTTGGCTGGTATTTGGCGTTGTAACCTGAGATATTATATTCAACCCAATAGGAAAAAATGTCAAGTTCTAACTCTGAAAAATATTCGGAATGGATCATGTCAATACTTTCTGAAAATGAGGGAAAAGTTCTTCTGGGTTTGTTTTCATTTTCGATAGGAATAGAATTGTCAGGACAGATAGAAGAGAAGCTGAAGCTTTAGCTTTTATTATCGAGAATTCGTGAGCTGCTTGTTGTTATCTTTTTAGAACATCCATCACCTTGAGCACAAGTTATATCTATGTACTTAGCCTCCTCACGAATATAAAACTTTTCTAACAACCGTATACATATCAGTAACGACCCTCTGAAAAGTTCGTAGGTCGCTGTTACTTTTTATTACTTTAGAAGTAAACTATCACGAGAGGCAAGCGTGGTCTTAAGTATTACTAGAACTAGACTTCATATTACTTAAATAAAAAAAAAATCAATAGTTTATTTAAATGGTACCGAAAGCAATATTATTTTGATTCGTAACGAAAAAAACCGTATTTTTTTCATGATTTATAGAAGGTTGAAAATTGAAAAAAAAATAGCAACCTACAGAGTTTTTAGATTGAAAATAGTGTAACAAGTTTGAAAAGCTTCGCAGGAAGCACTGAAATTCGATATTTGAAAAGTACCGGATCTGGGACATGGAAATATTTTTACTACATTTTGTTATAATTCCAAACTGATTGGTCAATACTCGACGTTTTCCACTTTTTCAAAAAAAGTATGGAGATTTTTTTTAATATTCGTTTATTTATAATAAAAATATATATTTTAAGTTCACATTCAAGACTTATTATAAATGATTTCATTTTGGTTTTATATCCGTATGGTCTGGAAATGCAATATTCGTCCTTTGTTATTTCACACCTGATTTTCAATTTCAATTAAATATATTGAATATGCCTTTGGAAAATAGAGTTTCAAACTGAAAAGCGCGTAATTTTAAACTCGATTAAACATTTCCTTTGAACTTGAGGAGCTTTCTAAAGTCCTTTATGCTCGTAGGGATTTTCAAATAAGCACATCACTTTTGAGGAAATAGGTAACTTTTAATTTTTCTATATCAAATTTTAAAATGTTCAGCATTGAGTGAGCTTTATATAATATATTTTTATATTTCCGTGTAAAAGTATTTTTCTACTTAAGTGGTTTTTGTTACTTGAAGGAGATTGCAGAAAATAGGAAGCTAATTTAGATATGAAACTGGAATCGTAAAAATATGTAGATTTATGTTTTGATAGACCACTTTACTATTTGGAGTACAAATAGCCTTACCAGGGAAGGACAAACATCAATGTTTCCGACCAGGTTTTAGTTCTGTTTAATGTTCCAACACTTTTACCACCCACAAGCTGCCTCAATGATTGTTCCCTATCTACACGACCCGCTCCACTTACAGAAATCCGATTTTTCCAGGCAAAACCATCAAATACAACGACAAAAGATTGTTTCGATTGTTATATTAATCTGATTGAATACAATGTAGATATTGTGCGTTCCAATAACATAACTTCTTTCTTTTTTCGAATTTTATTTCAAAAATAGATTGTCGCATACGAGTGAAATATTCAATTACAATATTCTTTAATTAAAATTTTCACTCTAGATTTCAATGCTCCTGAGTCAACTTAATTTGAAAAAACCTCATTTCATTTTAATTAGAAAGAAGGGAGAGAAAATGGATTAGAATTAATACACTTTGATTTGTGAATCATTAATCACAGGAGATGAGGTGAGGCGTCATGAAAGCTGGTGTGAAAAAAATAGGGAAGGAAAACTGAATTGAGTTTTGGGAAAAGATTGATAGTAAACTCATATATACTAACAATGAGGGACCAATACTTCAAAAGAAAATGAGCAAATTATAGAAGCTGATAATCGTTTCTTCTTGGCTTGTAATATATAGTATCAACCAAATCCCATATTTCGCAATCTCATCTAAAGTTTGGTAAGAATTAATTCCTTAATAATACGACTGACAGATCTACAAATTTATTCGAAAGCCCTAGAATTATAGGAAGTGTTCGAAGTCGTTTGGTGAGTTGTATCTTCTCAGGACTAGAACTTTACCGCATTAAATGGCGAAGTTTTGAGTTTGGAAAAGAAAACACTCTACTTACAGAGGTTTAAATTTGAAAAGCTTTGAATAAGTTTTTAAGAAACCAAATCCCGCAACTCCTGAAATCTTTAAAACTCTTTTTAATCCCAAAAAATGTCTTAAGGTAAATGCACCTGTTTGCGACAGTATAAGGGTTATGACAGAATTAAAAGACCAATACAAAAGTGTAATCCATTCCGATTCGCTAAAAAAA
>JAUEJJ010000046.1:12072215-12101461 GCA_032164275.1 Synergus coniferae
CATGTTTTAAAAATACATATTACTACTTAAAAATGGCTTCCAGTTATATCCTCTCTTAAAATACCTCGAAATTCTACATAGTACATAAAACCTCTCTATTTTGAAGCAAAATTAGCATTCATTTTGAGTTAATTACACTTGAAAGAAAAAATAAACATTCTACAAAATATATTTCACAACATACTTCATCCATATATTTCCTTGTCACCTAAAAAAAATACTACTGTAATTTTATTTATGGATGAAACTCGTTGAATAAAGTTAATCTGGATATCCACATTCAATAAAATACCCCAAGAAAATTTGCCATTCTACAACGTACACTATATTCCTTGATAACATTTAGTAGAATATCATTAAACAAAAATGATTAAAAAATAGTTATGGTATAAAAAATAACAAAAAATGCCCTTGAAAAAATGGATCGACTCACTGTGCAATTGTCGCGTGGCTTTTAAGTTGACAGAAGTTGTATTAGCGCCATATATTACGCTGACTATCGACAGCCCAACGCCCAATGACTGCCACACGTTTTCACACAACACGCACCAAGTCACGCGAGAAAATTCGAATACACATGTCAGAAGGACTCATGCTTCTTCCTTTTTTTTTTTTTTTTGATTACGCGAGAAAACGAGCGATTTTTACTATGGATGTTAATTTGAATTGGGTTTAATTCAAATCTTGTGTGTTGTATTTATGTTATTCTAACAGAGTGAGGAAAACCCGGCTCGTTTCGACTCTTCACCCGGCGTTTCGTTTCCCTCTGATATACCTTATCCGAATGATTCCCTTTCTGTACAGAGTATTGGACCCCTCCTTTGAGACTCACAGTCCAAGGGAAAATCCATAAAGGCCGCGTTTGCGCTGTTCCTGTTTTGCATTCGGTGTACACTTGCGATATCGCACTGCAAGGAGTCGAAAAGCGCAAAGGAGCTTGTATTATTGCTGATAAGAGTATTTTTCAATATTTTATAAAATCTAGAGAAACTTTTTTGTAGGGCATTGATTAACACAGAAAATTACTATTTGATAAATAAGATACTGGCGTTTGATTGATGAGAAGTTAGAAACAGAATCGCTGCTATGAAATTAGTATAGTTATTAGACTCTCACAGGCACTTGTTTACGAGATGGCGCCAAAATTATATTTATACTGGCAATGTTATGCACGCGTTACCATTTGGTTACATCAATATGTGTCGATATACATATGTATCGAAATATCTTTACAATAATAAAATGATTTTTTTTTTCTTATTCTCATCCTTTTACCAATAATTTTTTTTAAAAATATAGATTTTGTTATATAATTTTCATTGAAATTGATGATAAAGTTTTTAAGGAATTTCAAGAGACTTTGAATGATTTTAAGTAATTTAAAGGGATTTTAAGAGGGATTTAAAGTGATTTAAAGATTTTTCTCGAAAAATTTAGAGGATTTAAAAGAATTTCGAAAGATTTCAAGTAATTTATAAATTAAATGGCCGAATTCAAAGCTGACAAAAGAGGCGGCGATTTTTCTGTAAATTTTTAAACATAATTTAAAAAAAAAACCTAATTTTTTCTGATTTTTTTCTACACTGGTACTTTTATGGTGAATTTATCCCATGAGAGTTTATCTTGTGTTCGGACTTTGGAAAAAAGAAACAATTTTAAACATAATAAAATAAGATTAAAATAAGATTAAAATAAGTTTGAGTTACAAAAAACTTTGGTACGCCTGTTTGAAAAATATTTATTTCTTCCTTCCAAGTAAAATAATTTGCAATAATATATTTTCAGCAAGTATAACATCTAGATAATTGTGCATCTCTAATTTTGAACGTGAATTGTTTCATCTGAAAGCTTATTATCAGCTTTTACAAATCAGTTTTGGGGCGTTTAAGGACATAAGCCTTGATGCCAGGGTTACTCAATACAGTTTGTTCCAATTTTTTGAGCGCTGGATAATCCTTATTTACATCGTGACCAAGAATATGTGTCAAGTATTGACACAATGAAGCGAAGTACACATCAGCCCACGTCATCTATAATGAATGCAAATCAGCTTATTAGAGCCTAATTAAATATCTTAGCATATGTATTAAATCCAAATTTAAAATCACTTATATAATAAAATAATATGTGTAACAATACTTTTATTTGAAGAAAAAAATCTGCCCGCTTCGCGAGCACATTCTCATAATACGTCGTGCTCGATTAAAAAAAAAAAAAAATTCAGAACATTTTTAGGCCATTCGTATAGTGTTAAAAAAAACATTTTTGATCTCTTGACTTTTTTTCATATCGTGCGTTGTTTGGCTTCAAATTGTGATTTTTTTTCGTTTTCTTGAATTTTCGAAATGTCTAAAGTTTGACAATTATTTTTTTATCGAAAAAAGTCATAAGGATGAATTGTTGTACTTTTTGAATACTACAAAGATCCATACATAAAATTTGTAAATTAAAAAAAAAAAGTGGTTTCAAAAATTTTCAAAATGCTCCAACTTTTTGAATTTTCATTCAAAAGAGTATACCAAAGGCCAATCCAAACGGTCAATTATTTCGAAAGTTATCGTGCACACAAACTAAAAATAGACACATTTTTAAAAACATGTTTTTTGGGTTCAGGAGGTCTCAAACCGTGGACATGTGACAAAAACGGGGGGGAGGGTCAAATTTTACACAAATCTAATACATTCTCTCTGATGAGAATGTAAAAATCAATATTTTAACGATTACATATTTATTCCAAAAATCTATCTTGAAAGAATATTTCATTTAAAAACATATTAATGTATTAAATTTATGGAACATAAGAATTTTATGAAATAAACTAGGAAACGGGTGGATAATATTAAAATATACATAAAACCCTGAATTCATGATTAATATTGAAATTATTAAATTTAAAAAATAGTGGTAAGTATATTTACCTTGCCTGTAACAAAGAATCCTCCATTTCTCTTTACTTGTTCCTCAAATTTAGCCATGAATTTTTTGTAACCATCCAAAGCTTTTTCCTTCAAAGCAGCTTTGAAGGTGGGGTCCTTTTCCCAGAAGAATTGAGAAAGTGCTAAACAAAATATAAATTTGTCAAAATTTAGCTTTGATACATTTTTCTACATATTTTTCAATTCTATTTATCGCTTATCAGAATTAAAAAATGGAAGGTGAGGGGGGGGTAAAATTTTACACAAATTCAATATTATTTCTGATGAGAATGTAAAAATAACTTACGTGTTCTCAAATCCTCTACGTTATCAACTACAGCATCTATCTCTAATGCTTCTAAGTTGTTGGCGCCATATAGGTTGAATTTTTTTGCAAGATAACGACAGATACTCTTCGACTGATTATATTTTTTTCCGTCAATCTCCAAGACTGGCATTGAACCCATTGGCATCTCTATATAAAAACATAAAAATGAAATAAAAGCCTTCATTATCAATAAAAAATTTGAAACAAAATATGAGTATCTTACCATCTTTGTGTTTTGGCCAGTCATCGAAGCTATAACGTATGTCTTCGAATTGAGCTCCTCCGTAACTCAGCATAAATCTTACCGACTCTCCTAGGCCACACAAATTAAAATAATACAACTTGTAAGTCGACATGACAGAAGAACTTTGTTGTAATTTTGATAGCTCTTGATATAAAAAATTGTTCAATTACTTTTTCTTAAAAGAAACCAACAGAGAAGCGGTTAACTTTTAGTACTTATTATGGGTGTGGTTTTACGCGTATTACAAGCTACAATCACTTAAATTATCTACTACTAACTGTCCTACATTTATCATGCCTCTCCCTTCTCTTTGCTTATTATCATTAAAAGAGTGATATAGTAATTTTTTTATAAAAGTAGTTTTTATAGAATTGCACAAAATTTCAAAGATTATTCCAGTGATTTTTAGGAATTACTAGGAATTTTAATAATTTTTTAAACATTTGAATAGAATTCAAAAGATTTCAATTCAACTAAAAATATTTTGATTGACTATCCAAAAGTATATTCAAACGGGAAATAATCCAGAATTATCGTACAATTCCATTGTTAATAATTTTTTATAAGATTTGACTTCATCATATTAAAAAAAAGTGACAAATTCCCGAAGTAAGTGAACAAATTCAAAATAGATGAAAAAAGGTAAATAGGTGACAATTTGTGATGACTGCCAAATTGATAATTTAGTTCAGTTAAAAACTTCTTCGCCTCATTTACGATAAATTTTAAAGAAAAAAAAATAGCCAAACAAGTAATTATTACCAGGAGTATTAAAATGTATATTTATTTTATTACAAAGTATAAAGCGATGTCTTTATATCTCAGAAGGTAACATTTTGTAATATATGATTAGATAGACTTTAACTGAATAATATAAAGGAAAAATACTTAAGTTACTGGGACTTAAAGTCTCCTCTTAATACAATGTAGGTGCACTTGATAGATTGTGATCGATAAGATCAACAATTTAACATTCGGTCTCAGGGCGCTTGGCCACCCAAGCTTTGATTTCAGGGATGGCGAGAACTTTTTCCTTTAATTCTTTCAGAGCATCAAAGTCCTCAATAATGTCGTACTTGGCCAAGAAGTTTAAGTAATCCAAAATAGCGACGAAGGTCAAATCAGCCCAAGAGAGAGCACCACCAACAAAATAACCTCCGTTCTTTTTTACCTGCTCGTTTAGACGCTTCAACATGTAAGGCACACGTACTTTCATATCATTTAGTTTTTGTTCCTTGGCTTCAGGATGGGTTTCATAACCGTACATGCCAATTCCTAGAATACGAAAGATAAAAAATTAATATCTGAACTGAGAAGGCATGAAAGAAGTAATCAAGTTTCAAGTTTTTAGATGGGGGGCAAGATTATGAAGCCTTTAATCTAAAAATACTCACTTGCCCGAATATCATGAATGGTTTCGACGGTAGCATCGATTTCATAAGCTTCCAAGTCATTCTTTCCGGCAAGACCATGCTGTTTAGCAAAATAACGAGTGATAGCAGAAGACTGATGCATCTGCTTTCCGTCTACTTCGAGGACGGGAACTTGACCAAAGGGCATCTCTAAAAAAATTATTGAGAATATTTAGAAATTTTCATCATTCTTTTTTTTTTCTTTGAATCAATTAGAAAACTTCATTTTATTTTTAAAAATTCAATGTAAAACTTCTCGATCTTATTCTCATTCTTATCGCATTTCCTAGAATTCACGATTAGTAAACATCTGGCAGATGATTATCAACTTCATGCAACGTAATCCATATTAAGTGCTTGTACTCTTTTCTGCTATTGAAAATTAATTATGTTACATTTCATTGTTTATTCATCGTTTTTCTAATATCAAAAACAATGTGCTCTTCTATTCCATAATATTCCAGATAAGTGACTATAAAATTTATAAATAAAAACTGGTTTTGCAGTTAATCATTAATCTATTCATTTGTAATCTTACGTGTTTCAGCCTTCGGATTCTTTTAATTAAATATGTAAATTATATTGCTGGATTAATTTCTTATATTTAAAGAAAAATGCTTAGAAAGGATTAATGTATATTTATGTATAATACTTTAAATATAGTTAGAGTATTAAAAAAAAAAAAAACTTACGATCTTTAAGTTTTGGCCAGTCTTCTCGGGCAAAACGATCATCCTCGAATTCGATCTTCGCATAACTCAACATAAAACGAATTGGCTCTCCCAAAGCCTTGACAGGGAAGTAGGTCAATTTGTAGTTAGGCATGTTTCTGAAAATCATAAAATATTAAAACTTTCATTAAAAACGATAACGTTCATATTCGATTAAAAAAATGAACTTTGAAAAATATGATAAACATTAATATACTTAGGGCTATATTCAAATAAATTTGAAACGTTTTTTAAAAATTAAATTTACAACAATTTACAATTTAAAAAATGATAAGAATAAAAGTAATAAAAGAATGGAAATTATCTTAAACAAAAAAACGTTCCAGAACAATTTCACTTCGGACTCCTTCGAATTCGTCTTCCGTAAAAGAAATTCTATTCCGGAATATGATTGATTATGACTGATTAAATTAACATGACCTTATTTAATATTACCACAAGCCGGAAACTAGAAAGAAGCTATCTTTATGCAATATTTTTTCAAAAAAAAAAACTAAATTCAAAAAAATATGTAATTGGACTATTTTAACATTTATGTTCGTAAATAATTTCAATTTAAAACATTTTTTAACACGTGGCATCGGTGAAATCTTATAAAATACCCGCGGTGGTCCACGGCGTCACCATGCCGGTTCGGCATTTGCATAATATCTACTCCTTGTTTCAGAACTAAAAATTTGCTAAAAATATATTGAAATTACTATTTACCCTTTCTATCACTTTTTCTGCTCAACAAAATCTTGAACTTTAATTGCCTGGATGAGCTTCTTGATATAAAATTGCAAACCGTACTTTGCCGTACTTCTCGAACTTTCGAATGACAAATGAATCCGAGAAAACGCGAATGTCGCGAATCGGTCAATTCACAAGTTGCAACTTGCAATCTTGCATGAACTTGCAGTTCTCTGGTTCTAATCTCTGGTTCTAATAATCTCTGGTTCCTCTGGTTCTAACTTCTAACAGGTTCTTTGGTCAGCTTTGGGGATGCCAAAAGTGGCAGCCAGTGGCAGCCTGCGCGTGCACCGCACGTTAAATACCCGCTGGAGAAATGTTGCCATTGGTCATGATTTGGCGCGCGATTCAAAATCGAATTAAATTAAATGGATTTTGAATTGTGCGCCAAATTTTGACCAATGGCAACATTTCTCCAGCGGGGATTCAACGTGCGGTGCGCACGCAGGCTGCCACTTTTGGCATCACTGGAATAAGTTGGTCATCAACGACAAATAAAAACAACGCGTTAAAAAGATAGACCAATAGAAATCAAGGTCAAATCACTATCTGGGTAGAATTCTTCACGGTTTATTGTTCCTTATGATTTCCTGTACCTAATATATAATATTTGAAATACCCTTAGGATTAATATTATAAATAGATTCACAGCAGATTATACAAAGATTGTTTATATTGATAGTAAAGATGATAAATCAAAATGTTGATAGATAAAAAAGATTTAATTTAAATAGTGTCATTACTACACCAATAAAATGAGAGACCAAAGCAAAATCAGAGCAAAATAATATCTTTGACCAGAGAGACTCATCGGAAAGGACTAATGAAAATAGAGAAAAAAGTAGATGTGGAAAACATAAAAAAACTGCTCCATGTTAAAAAGAAAATTCATTTTCGCGCCCTTTTACAGTTTGTGTCAGTTTGTGTTGGATGTTTGGAACTTGATGAAGACAAGACGAAGGAGGAGCCGTGAAAGCAGGTGATGCTTTTAGAGAATAAAACGCAGTACATGTTTGTTTTTATTAATATAAAAAATGTTTTGATTGTGATAAAAACTGTGAAGTGTTCCCACAAAAATGGATGGTGTATTGCCATCGGAGATAGCAAGATTAGTTCTTGGTGAGTTTATTATATTTGTAAAAAAAATAAACGGACCTAACCTATATTTATGACGCGGGAATATTATACGAATTATGTCAATATAAAAGAACTTTTTGCTTTCTCTTGCAGAACGCATAAAAATGTTCCACTACAATGCTTATTTTTATGCTTCTTATACTATAAATACTTTTCACAAAGTGTCTTGAAAATTCGAGGTGTAATTAAAAAGAACAACGGACTTCGAAACCTTGATACTAAATTTTAGTTTTTTTTCAATACAGTTATAAATTTTGTTTTACGATTTACAGTTTCACTCGAAAGTTTTCGTATTTTTTATACCTGTGTTTTTTAAATTAATTTTCAATTTTCATAAGTATTTTGACTTCATTAATATCTATGCATAAAATAATTTATTTTGTATCAAAGACATTAACTTCATGAATTCTTGCACACGACTTTTGAATTCTTTGATGAACAAATTCAAATTATATAGTCATTGTTGTGATTAATTGTTAATTAATTAATAATTATTATTAATTAGTTATTTCCTCTTTGTGATGTTAATTTGACTATTAAAACTGATTTATAGTGACTATTGAGATAGTTTTCGACGTTAATATTTAGGTTAGGTAACACAAAATTATCATTTACAATTTAAATTTTTCAATATAAAGCTTTGGAATTAATGAGTTTAAATGAAGCGTCCAAAATGAAGAATTTAAAATTTGAAATATCCTAAACTCTTTACAATTTCAAATCCAAATTACGAAATATTTTCAGGATACCTTGAAGATCAAAAGTGTGATGATGCTGCGAAATCATTCTTAGAAACATCTCCACATTTGGAAGAATGTCGTATGGTTCTTGCTGAAGGAAAAAGATTTGCAAGAGTAGTTGACAAAAAGACCTTAAACGATATTTTAGAAAAGTATTTTTCAATTAATGCACTTGGTGAGCATTTTGATAAACTTATATATGTCCAAAACAATTCAAAATCAAGGATAGTAAAACCTCTTCTTTTTGATCTCTTCGCTTTACTAAACAAATGTTATAATTATAGTGCGAAAAAATGTATCATTTTAATTCGTTTTGTCGCTTTAAACAAAATTGATTCAAATTTTACGTTTTGTCGATCTATACACACATTTATATTTCTAAAACGAGTTCGCATACGGAGCGAAAAGCTATAAAATTCAAATAGTAATTGAGTAAAATGATTAAATCGAATCTTGAAGTTAGAACTTGATTTCAATACTCTTAATATATGTAATTCAAATGTAGTTCATAAAAATATCCTTCACAGTCCAAGAAAAGCTGAGCAAAGTCCCCGATTGCGAACAATTGAAACAGTCCGGAGATTTTCTCGAGCAACTCAGATTTCTGATAGATGGATCCAGAAGTCAGCGATTTGTTGTAAATATAAATGTACCCACACAGGTATATAGCATGTTCTCCTAACTTGACATATAAAAAGATTAACTATTACATCAATTAAAGAAAAAAATTATCAAATTTCCTCTTTTCCGAATATTAACAAAATAAATCGCTTTGCAGAACGCCGTCCCAACTTCTGGTGGATCTCCAATCATATCTAGTAGTATAAGAAAAAGGCAACGAAGCGGAGCTGATCGGGATCGTGATCGCACTAAACATTTAGCCAAATCGTATGTGGAATCTCCAGAGAAACAAAATAATGCTGAGAACGTTCAATGTAAATTCCATTTAAAATAACGGGATACTTCTCTATTGTTTCTTATAAAATATATTTTTTAATACAATAATTCATTTATTTCAGTATACTGTAATGCAGTAGAAGCGACTCCAGCAGAAAGTTTACCAGGTCACATTGTTTCAAAAAAATCCAATGCGGGAGGAAAGTCTTTATCTCTTAAACAAATTTTCAGCCTTAGCCAAACTGAACGTAACGAGTATGAAACTGGAACATCTTCAGGTAAAATTCACTTTTAGCCCAATTTTGTAGTATTTCAGCTTTGTTGCTTTACGTTTATTCAATGAATTCTGTCAGATATAATTTGAATTTCTTCTTTTACAGGGCAATCAGATGGACTTCTAAATTCTAATCTAAATGTTCAAAAAAGTAATAATGAGGAGAATGTTCGATACAATAATTTTCACGTGACGCCGAGCAAGTGTACAATGTCTACTAGTACGGAGGAATTAATTAAAAGCTATCCCAGTACTGGAGTGCAAACTGCACCATGGGATATATCAGATTTAGAACGAACAGTGAACTACGAACCTCTACATAATTTAAGCGTAAGTTATAAAATTCGTAAATAAGTTATTTGACTTAAATATCGAAATTAAATAAAACGAATTTAAAATCCTTCATTTTGAATTTTAGTTACTGAGTAAAGAGTTATTAAACCGAAAAGAACTACACGAGCGAATAGCTGATAATATCAACAAGGGTATTTTGCCTGTGGAATCAACACCTTTGAAAGAAGACGAATTTGGTGCTAATACTTCCTTTATGGCTTTGAAGAATTCTGATATTTTTAAGTCAATTGTTCGTGTGACTGATAGTGACCCTGCATTTCAGCAGTTTGTTCATGATTACATTGAGCCCATTCCAGAAACGGACACGAGCCCGGACGAAGATTTAGACTCTAGAAATAAACCTGAATTCATTGAGAGGTGTGTATATAATGATGATAATGATGATGAGAATAATAATAGTAAGAATAAATAATAATGACTGCTTTTCTTTTCAGTTCATATGTAACCTCTAATCCTCGTACCCATTTTCAGGTTTTCAATAAAACTTTATTCGAAGTTTTGTTCTTTAAATTCTTTATTTTTAAATAGGCCATGCTTTCTTTTCTTTGTATATTATATCAATTCCTCCTTCTCTCAACTTGTTTATTAACATTTGTTCCATTGATGACCGATTTATCATTTCTGAAATAACATTTTTATTTCCGTTTTTGTAAGTATCTTTAAAATTTCATTCAAAATTACAGGGAACACCAGCAAAAACTTGAATCTATTACCATTGATATGGACCTTACAATATCCGAAGGAGATGATAATAGAATAGAGCAAATGGGTGGTTCAAAGGAAGTGCCATTAAAAGAGAGACTGCGTAGTTCTAAACAGCACAATTTCAGGTCTGAGAATGAAGGTAATAAGCAAGTCGACCAAGGGAAAGAAGTCAAATCATTGGAAGATCAAAATGCTGCTGCTATTCAAAGTATTATAAACGCTAATTTTGCACATATTGCACCATCGCAAATCGAGTCATCGTCTATTAAGCCACCAAACATTGAAAATAATACCTGTTCAACAGTAAGCGTGAAAGAAGTAACTAAGGAACCTGAGACTATACCTGCAGCTTCAGAGTCTCAGAATAAACCTGTAGTTCTGAATACTTCTCCTTCAAAAAATGACAACAGTGTCGAAATTATTGCAACTTGGACTGAAGTAGAGAAACCTAAAATTGAAGCAAAAAAAGCTGCTGAGCCAGAAACCACTGTGACTAATGTTAAAGATAATAAAATATTTAAAAGAAAAGAGAAAAAACCAGTGAAAAAAGGGCCTAGTCAGGTTCAGCAATTGGTTACGGAAGATGAAATGGTAGTAATGCCGACTCTGATTCGATGCTCTAAAGATGATGTTGGCAGCTTTTTAGCAGTACCATCTACGTGTAAGTGAAATTTATTTATCTAATTCAATTTGTCTAGTTCAATTCTGCGATTACTAGGAAAGTATGATTAAATTGAAGAAAAAATTATTAAAATCAACTAAAAGTTCAGTTAATTATACTAGTCATGACATATCGTCACCTATTTATCTTTTTTCATCTATTTGGAATTTTTTCGTTTTATTTTTTTTTTCATTTTTTCTTTCCAATTTGTTCACCCACCTACTTTAAAATCATTTACTTCATACTGTGAAGTACCAAAGTACCAGCATTGGAAATATCAAAGATTTTTGACTTTCTTTTTCTTTTAGATCCAACTACACAAAATGTGTTAATTCCAACCGCATCGAATTCTCAATTTATACCCATTGCTCCGAAGAAATCACAAGGTTAGATGAATTTTCCCATTTCAATAGTTTTTTTTTTTTTATATAATGTCAGGATAACTATTGGAAATATGTGACGCGATCCGAGAAAAGGGATCTACTAAGCAAAAAACGATTTTCAGATTATGATGAATTCTATAAGTTCTTTAACTGATATTTTTAAGGTGCAATCAGAAATTTTGTATCTGCATTATTTCACAAGATATAAATTCTTGAAAAAAAGTCTTTGAACGCATGCACGACTCGAAATTTCTTTAATCGCTCACCCTGTAAAATTTCACTTTTTCCTAGTAGGTCCCTTTTCTCGGATCAAAGGTTAGCAATCAGTTCAATTAATTAGTATTATACATTTTATATATTGAGTAAATACAGTCCTGTTTTGATGCTTTTGAGATTTTTTAAACAGAAGCTTCTTTGAAATAAAAACAGATATATTTTTCAGTTCGAGAGCAGGAACCTATTTACTGTAAAGCAGTAAATGTGACACACAGAGTTAAGCCAGGAACGTCAAAGTTTTCAAAAAAAATTCCAAAAGTTTCGTCGAACGCAAACCCAACCACCTCGTCGAAAACAACTACTGTAACAACCTTACAGAAAACTGTCCCAGCAGCTTTATCGAATTTGATGCCAACAACTTTGCCAAATCTCTTGTCAGTCGTTTCGTCGAAACCGAATCCAGTAGCTTTGTCGAATCCACAATTCGTAACTTCGGCGATAACAACAGTAAATTTGCCAATATCTTCAAATTTTTCGATTGCAAATCCAGTGGTACTTACTGAGCCGAAAGTTTTAACTCAAGCAAAGTATCAGCCAACGCAATCATTTCCAAATATCGAAATGGAAAATAGTGACAATTATAGTATGCCAAGTAATATTCAAACTGAATTGTTGAATGCTCCAATTGTTAAAGAATCGAGTGCTAAAGAAAAAATTTTTCAAGAGTCGAGTGCTAATGAATGTATAATCGAGGCACCTGGCTCTCCTTCCACTTCAAACAATAAAAATGAATCCATAACACTTTATGCAAATGAAAATAGTAAAGCGGCACTGTTAGAAGCTGCAGGATTGCCGACTTTTAATATAGAAGATTCCATGTCCTTGTCGCTGTCAGGCCTTTCCCCCTTTTTAAAATTGAAAGGAAATAAAGATTCAGCATCAAAAGATGCACCTAATGCACCAGATGCACCTTCTTGTACTGAAAATGCGAACGCAACCCAAAAAGTTGCAGATGTCTCCACTTCTTCCATTCTAAAAAGAAGCGACCTGATAACGAGGCGAACTCCGAAATCTCTGATCAAAAGTAGGTCTAAAAATCATCGGCTGAGTTTATCGACTCCTCGAAGACGAAATAGTCACGTTAGAGCTTTAGACTTTGGAACTCCTGCAAAATCTTCCAGTTCCGCAAATAAATCTATTTGCAATAAATCGCCAAATACACATAATCGTTCAAAATTACTTTGCAGAACTTCCTTGTTCAAATCACCACCTTTCAGCAATTCCTCACCCGTTTCGCAAAAGGCTAAAAGTCCAGGGAAAGAAGGTGCTTACAAAGTGCCAATAGCAACGAGAAGTCCAGCTCCTAAATTAAAAGGAGGATGGGAAAGATATACAGGAGTGGATATGATTTTAGGTGGAGCTTCTCCCAATAGTAACTCCAATCCTCCTTTTCCAGATAAACCAGAATTGGAAACTTCTCCTCCAGCACCAAAAACTTTTAAAAGTTGGGATACTGATTTACGTCTCGCTTTAGCAGTAATTTCAGAAGAGCCTAAGAAGAAAGAAAAAGTGAGGAAAACTGAACGAAGGGTCAAGAAAACGAAAACTCCAAGCAAAGGTAAAAAAAGAAAATCATTAGAAATTAAAGAGAGTAAGAAAAAGAATTCAAAAACTCCTCAAAAGGGTGAGATGATGTCTGATCAGGAAGTAACTTCAATTGCAAACGTAAGTGACCCCTCTGAAATAACAGCAGATCTTTCAACTAATAATGCTCCTTCTCCTACACCAGATAAACCTCAACTCCCTCCATCCGCTTCCAAACTTTCTGGAAGTTTGGAACCAACTTCTGAGCCAGTTCCAAAACCAGCAGAAATTCCTCCAACTTTAAAACCTTCCACTTCAAAAATTTCTCCTACACTCATATCAAAGACTATAAATCAAATAGTGGAGAGAAATTATGCTGAGAAGAGAAAGAAATACGCTCAGTTGACATCGGTACCTAGAACACAAGGCAAAGTCAATTGCGAATTTTTGAAAATCTCGCCTAAGAACACCGCAAGGTTCGTGCCAATGCCGAACCTGAAGGACTTGGAGACTCCGCAGAAACTGGCAAATTCAAGCGGAATTCCTCCGACGCCAAGATTCTTGAGTCCAACTAACACTTCCGTCACACCTTTTACAAAAATTACTCATGCCGAAGACTCAAGCAAACTACCAGACGTCTATCCTACGCCGGATTGCCTCCCACCAACGCCCAACATTGTATTCACCCCAAATCTGGTTAGCGAAAATACGAGGGATGCAATTAAAAAAGGAGAACACAATTCTGGCTCGCCTTATTATCAACCTAGTTCAGAATTAGCTGAATGTCCAGAGAAACAGTTAAGGGAGGATTTAAAGAAGATCGCAGAAATTCAAACAGTTATTATTAACACTCAGGATACGAAGGTTACCGAATTTCAAGTTATAAAAGGTAATCTACCGAAAGAGGAAGCTGCAAAAGAAGAACTTAAAATTTCCTCCAGTTCGATAGAAATTTCAGAGTCAGTCACAATTAGAGAAGAAGTTACTGTCTCTTCTGTGCTTCAAGATGCTGAGGTCTCAACAGAGTCAGCCGATAAAAGTTGGCAGGAAAGCAATGAAAGCGATTCCTCTGATAGTAACAGCAATTCTTCTTCCAGTTTATCTTCATCATCATCATCTTCTTCTTCTGGTAGTTCCAACACATCCGCTACTGATACGCCTGTTTCTTCAGCGAAAAAGAATCCTAATAGGTTTGATAAAACCTGCACAGATACAAGCCTTGATTCTGTACAGGAGGATAAAATTCCTGTTGAGGAAGAGGAACATTTTCAAAGTCCTGAAACACAAAATCAGGAGATTCAAGATTCTGAAATTAATGTTCCGGAAATTGAAGTTCCAGAGATCAAAGTTCCAGAGATCAAAGCTCCAAAGATCAAAGAAGTTTCTCCGCAAAAAGTGTTTTCCGTGACCAACACTGAAGACAACGAGGAAAAGGAAACTCCGGCTAAGAATGAGTTACTACTTGAGGCTGATATTTCCGAAACTCCAAGTAGCTCGAAAACAGGTACAGAATTTCCAACTAATTTGAGTACGAAGATTTCAGCTATCATGGATTCAAATGAAAGTAAATTAAAGAACATGGAAAAAAAGACGTCCGCGAAGCCTACAATAGTTTCAATAGAGCGAATAGCTCCGATAGATTGTAATGCACTTAAGGTTGCACAAATTTTGTCTAGCACTGACAATAAAAAACCTGACTCGAGTTTGCAGAGTCGAGCAATTAATAATGCAGATGAGAAACTAAGGTTGGAATTAGAAATGAAACGTGAGAGATTGAAAACAGCTTTCGCTGCACCATTAAAGGGTAAAGCAATAGGAAGAGGAAGTTACGCTTCAGGAAAAAGAGGTCAACATTCAATTGGAAGAAAAGCAGTGCAGATTGTAAACTTGAAAAACAGAAAAATTTCTAGTTCTAGTTCCAAAGATGGGAGTGATGAAATATTGGAAGAAGGAAATGAGAAACTTGATGAAAAGGACAAAGAGGAAGATAAAAATCATGAAATTAATAACGATTGTAAGAACACTGTAAAATCTAATTCTAAGAAAGGGAAAACTTTGAAAAATAGTAAATCTGCTAAAGTAACAGCGAAGAAGGAAATGATCTTTGAGGATATAGAACCTTCAAGCAAAATTGAAAATAAATTAGAGTCAAAGAATAAAATAAAAGTAAAAGGTGAGCCTTTGCAAGTTGAAAGCCATGTAAAAGAAATTGTTTCAACCGTAGAGGATCAAACATGTACTATGAAGGCTAAAGTAGACCAAGTAAAGCGAGATTTATTCAGCGATGAAGAAGTTTTTGATCAGAGAACGACTCGCTCAAAGACTCGTCAAATATCAGATGCTCAAAGAAGCGATACAAGTGATCAAAATGGGGATCAAGTGAAAAATTCGTCTCTGAATTCGAAGGAAATCCTCGAGTGTCTACAATTAGTACCTGCAAATAAAGGTGAAGTTATTGAAGAAAGTTACGCATTACAGAATGCTTCAGACTCTAATCAACGGGTATTTCATTTTGTTTATGATGAAAAGACGGCAATTAAAAAGAAAAAACGAAAATACAGTCAGTCTGAATTGGAAATTCATCTTCGAGGTGAAGATGAAGATGAAGATGATGATGAAGGTATATACTTGACCAGTACCCCATTTGAGGAAATATTTAATATATCGCCGAAGCCTAAGAAACGAGTAAGAAAAACTGCTTCTGGAAGCATTAAAGAGTCGGCAGAACTTAATAGTTACGAACAACCATTGGCTACATCGTCCCCCAATTTCAAAACAGCGCTGTTGCAAGCAGGTTCGAAAAATGTACCGATGAAGAAGAATTCTGAGGCTGCTGAGGGAGATCTAGCTAAAAATGAAAAAGGAAAAGCTCTTTTTGAGAAAGGTAAGTTGACAAAATAATGAGAATGGATCATATTAAGGATCACATGTTCTAACTTCAAAATTTGATTTTCTCATTTTACTCAACAAGCAATTAGACATTTTTTCGTTCTATAGCGGTATTCATTTTTTAAATAGAATTGTGAATACAGAATGAAAAAATCCTTAATTTCAATCCTTTCTTTTTTAAATAAAAAGTTTGAATTTTGAAATTAGAATTCGAATTCTTCGTGTTGTACAAGAAGTATTAAAATTAAATATGTTTTCGCTCTATAGACAAAATTCTATTTCAAAAAAAGAAGTGCTATAAATTGAGAAAATTTCTGTTGAATTTTCAAGTTAGAACTTGAATCCAACAACCTTAAAAGTCAAATAGGGTTAAACCTACTCACCTGAGATTACCATACTACAAATTGTTGCTAACCTTTGTTTTAATATATTCAGAGATGCAGAAAGGAAAGTCCCGCAAAAGGAAAATATCGACTACACAGGAAAAAGAACAGGTGAGTTTCGTTTGTTTAATTTTTCAATCAAAATAACATTGTATATTTAATATGATAAAGAAATATTTAAAAATTTATTTCTGCTTTCAGAAGAGACCGAAGCTGAAAGCTGTACCAGATAATTTAAATCTGGATGAATTTTTAGCTAAACTTCACGGACCCCCTGAATCTCATTAGCATTTTTTGAGGTTCAAATTTAACATGGACATGATTAAACTCTATGTCTTAACAGGAAAAGTTACGTTTTCCCGAGTTTTCTCACAAGCAGATGCTAGAAATTTTCTTAAAAATTGGTTACTAGTCACGAATATTGTACAACATGCTTCTAAGTAAATCTACTATTTTTTAGTCTTCAGTTTCATTTGATTTTTAAATATATTTTTAAAAATAGGAAGCTGAATTTTATTATTAACAGAAGGCAGCGTTCAAGTTTCAAGTTTAAATTAATGTACAAATAAAACTCCTTAATTACGTAACTTCCTCCTTTTAAAGCTATATGTATTTCCTTATTATACCTCGTAATTAATTTATACAATTTTTCTATTTGATATTTTGAACTCTACGTTTTATAGAATTATTTTACAACTGGACTTTTACCCTTAGGGTATTTTAAAGTTTTATCATCATTGCCATCAAGCAAAGAAGATTTAGCGAAAGTCAAGTATTACAAGTACTGTATGAATAACATGAATGATTATAAATACATATGTTAATAATTGTAAAGTTGCATAAGATTACAAGAATTATTTATTTGTACTCTCTTTTTTATACCATGACAAATTTTTAACGATTTGCATTAAATTACATAAAACATTGAATCTTATTTTATTGTAATTTTCCATCTACTAATTTGTAATTTTACGGTTTTAACATTATACTCAATCATATACTAATAATCATACACTATTTTTGAGGACAAAAATGCGTTCAACGCAAATTAAACTGAAATTTCTTTTGATGATTCAAACTTTCCGTCGGATCATGCAACAGATACTTATTTCTTCAAAAATACTTATCGCTAAAGGTTTCGGAATCTACTTCAAAACATACATACATGAGTGTGGACAATTAAATTCTTAAATACTTTGAAGTGACAACTTTTAACATTGTTCCTTGACAGTCTTGTCGACATCCTTTACCACTTCCATGAAACTTTGCCACAAATCTGGGGTTAATGATATTCCTGAAATATATCACAAATATGTTTAGAGAATTATCAAACTTCAATTGAACATAATGGACATCTATGATAAAAACATATATAATAAATAATGATTTCGTACCTTTGCCATGTCTCCAATCTCCTTTTGCATCGAGAAACATCTGACGAATGTCGATGTACGTTTTTCCTTTCCATTTGCGAACAGTGACTTGTCTATTTTGACCTAAATCCCAGATTGGTTCTCCTGAATCATTTTTGGATTTTTTACTTGATGATCCACCTTTAGCCTCCTTATCTTTGATTTCCTTCTTCGGCCTCTTTTTTCCTTTTTTCTCAGTCTGAAATTAAATTTAAATTAAAATAAACTAAAAAGTCACGTTCAAATGAATTTTAAAGGTAATGGATTCACATGCTCCCCTCAAAATTAGAATTCATCAGTTTAGTTCATATAAATATTATAAGTAGATACCTTTCCACTCTGTAGGTGAAATCTTTTTCAAAATAGTAGTATGTCTATGGAGTTAAGAAATGTTTACTTTTAATACTTTTTGAGTAAAACGAAGAGTTGAAGAAGGAGAAGAAATTTATCAAAATTCAAATTAGTGAAATTATCCATTTCATTTTGTAAGAAAAAAAAAGATATTCCAGGAAATGTGAAATAAATTTCATTTTTTAATTTATCACCTCTGAACTGCTACTGCTGTCGTCGCTTTCAACAAATTCCTTTGATTTTGGCATCTTGAGCGTTTAAAATATATCTACAACAGAAACGGAAAAAGAAAATTTAGTGTGCTCCTACTGAATAAAACTTTCATATTTTTCAATTCAGGTTATATTTTAATTGATAAGCTAGAAATTTATCTATAAATGCAGATATCTTCTACGTATTTAGCATGAAAAAAAGTATTTACATGTTTAAATTCTTTGAAAAGTCTCCAAACGAAAATTTTAAAAGGAGGTTATAAACGAAGATATAAACAGAGAATAATGTAAAAAAAATGAAATGCTGAGTATTAAAAAATGTATGTAATAAAGCTACATATAATTGATAAGAATATAATAAACTATATTAAAATTAATTCTATAAACGCTATAAACAAACTTTTTATAAACTGAACAGACCTGTCATTCAACCATTGAGTTTTGGATGGTTTTGGATTTTTATTCTTAAAAACTCATTCTTTTCTCTCTGATTAATGTTGTAAATTAATATATTTCTTTAGGAGAATTATCGTTAAATGTAATCAATTAAAGTATAATTACTTATTCATTTATACATACATTTGTTGAAAGGCGCGTAGTAAAAAACCGTTGTGCAGATATCAAAAATGTATTCTGAATCTGAAATTGTCTGAAATTCCACCTAAAAATGGCGATAAAGGCCGATGCACAAATACCAGGCGATCATACCAAGGGAATATGATCGGCGAGGAGGTGGCACGTCGGTTAAAATTTTGAAGGAAAATTCAAATTTCGCGCGGAAAAGATACCAGGAACAACGCATACAGAGGTATATATATTCTTTACATATATACACTCAATATATATATTATATCAGCATATATATATCAGTAACATCAGTAATCAGTATACATATATATATCTGTATATATATATGTCACACTAAACATAACCTGACACAACTTGACATAACCTAAAAACTGTAAACAAACACATTCCATTTTTCAGATAAGCCACCACAAATATAAGATAATTATATAGAAAGTAACTAAAAAATTAAAATGCCATAAAGATATTGTGCGTAAATTCTAGTCGAAGTGAGAAAGTGTAAAATATCAAATTTATGTAATTTATTGAAAATGGGAACCCAGTGGAAAAAATATTTATTTTGGTTCGCACACGAACACGTGGATTTTCGAATGGCTGAGATGGAGTCAATTCTCGATATGTTTAAAATAACCGTGAGGACAATTTTGAAACCAAAGGAACATCCTTTTTGGATTATTGAGTTACCCTCCGAAGATGCTGTCCATAAAATTGCGAGCAGATCGGTTTCACTTCGTTGCTGTTTGGAACTATGGGCAATGTCGAAGGAACTCGAAAATCTTCATAGTTGTTTAAAAACATATACTAAAGACAATATAGAGGTCTACAGGAAACAGTCATTTAAAATTACTGTCAAGACTTTCTGTAAGCACTTCACACAGAAAGAAAAGGTGGCAAAGATTGAGATGTTCAATTATCTTTTGCTGGAAGGACCTGTTAAATTGGAGAATCCTGAATTAACGCTGTTTTATTTCGAGTATTACGGCCTGGATCCCAATTACAGTCCTGAAAAACCCTTTCATTTATTTTTTGGAAGGTGGATTACTGATGGTCAAAGAGATCTCATCCAAAAATTCTCACTTAAAACTCGCAAATTTATAGGTAGAAACTTAAGTTTTCTCATTTAAATAATTTTAGTATTTTACTTTAATAATAATTTCAAAAGTTCCAAATATTCCTGAGAAAAAAAGTCTATGAACACCATAACCAAGTCCAAATAATTAATCTACTGTACTAAATTTTATAGGTAATACATCGATGGACCCTCAGTTATCCCTGATGATGGCGAATCAAGCACAAGTACAAAATGGGGACCTAGTTCTGGACCCTTTCGTAGGAACTGGATCTCTTTTAATCGCAGCATCACAATTTGGCGGCTATACTCTAGGAACAGATATAGACTATTTAATGCTCCACGGGAGAACGAGACCTAGTCGAATAACTCAAAAATATCGAGATATCGATGAGAATGTAGCAGCTAACATGAAACAATACGGAATAACGTCTAATTTTATAGACGTTGTAGTAGCCGATTTTTCTTGTCCTCTCTGGAGAGAAAACGCTTACCTAGACGCAATTATTACCGATCCTCCATACGGCGTGAGAGAATCAACAGAACGAGTTGGATCGGCAAAAACTGGCTCGACAATCGAGGCTCACCAAGTTGCTACCCATATTCCTTCGAAGGTAGTTTATGATTTAAATGAAATATTCGAAGATCTGCTGACCTTCTCAGCAAAAAATCTTAAAATTAATGGCAGACTCGTTTGTTGGTTTCCGTTGTTTAAGGAAGACCACTCCGAAGAATTCGTACCTACGAATCCTTATCTTCAGCTACTGGCTAGCTCTGAACAAATACTTAGCACAAATACTAGTCGACTGTTGTTGACTTATAGGAAAGTAAAAGAACCGCAGACGTGAATAATTTTATTTTCTTAGAACAATTTTATATCGACTATGGAATTTTATACTGTATTCTGACTAGATTTGTAATTTTAATAAATTAATGAGTCAATTGAAGAAATTACGACATTACAAACTAATATTATTACCCTTCCTCATAAATAATAAAACTGAATACTTTTTTAAAAGGAACACTATATTGATGTATGTAATTGCATCTTTATAATTTCCTGTGTAACTTTATTAATGCCGTTGCAGCTCCATGCGAGCCAGGTACATTCCGCGTTCGACACTGAAAGCCGAGTTAAACATGTAATACATAAAATTCACTAGAGCCGATTTTCTACGTGTTATATAAACGCGATTTTAATAGTGTAACCTTATCTTTGGTAGAAGGTTCAAGAGAAAAAGTGCGAAAAAGACTCCATGACCTACATTCTAGCTTTTTCTTACGGTCGGCTAGGAGTGAGTATGACGCGTCAAAAGAAAAAAAGGACGCCAAAAACGACATTACATTATTTACACAAGCCGATCGTTCGAAATTGGAAAAACAAATTACTCCCAGCTATCAAGTACATAGGATTTTTTCCTTCGAGGTAAAATCGCCGTTCAAGCCCGAGCAACTAAAAAATTAGCCACTTTACAAAAACTAAGTCTAAATGCTTCTATTTCAGTATTCCTTTAATTTCCTCTTTCATTCATAAACTAGAGAACTATCAAACGGCGATTCACACTGGAAATAAATCTCGAACAATCTCCGTTACATTTAACGCAAAATTGCACACATCCCTGTCACGGGCATTTATATTGTATATGTGCTCATAAATTACACGATTCGCGAATAAATTATTAATTTATCTCTATAAACGATTTACAATAGATCTTATCATGCTGGCAATCGATTCGTAAGCATATTATAAACAGATATATATATGTATTTATATATAAGTCTCAATTACATAATTAAAAAAGGAAAATATCTAATATTCATCGAATACGACATCCGAAGCGTTTCGTGGACACTGTTTCGTAGCGGTTGTACCTCAGCGCGATACATCGTTAGGAAAGTCCAAAAAGACCTTTCAGTAAAAATCATCACTGGTAAAAACCAAGATCATGTATACTTTCTAAAAAAAAATCAACAAAGTCCTGTACACTACGCTTATTGCGGCATTCCTAAAATACACGTAGTTATCTAAATTTCACGAACTGACGCTCGAAACAACCATCATTCGTTTGATCTGTCAGTCGATGTGGCATGCCTAGAAAAAGGGAGCCTTAATTTACTCAAGTTCATTTTTAAAAAGATGATTGAATTAACTTAAGTTTCCATTTTTCTGTGGATGACGGTAGCTAGGCCGGGTACCCTGGAACGAAACCCCTGATTTTTGTGGCAGACTAGGTGTTGATTGGTACAGAAGTCGGACACTGAACTTGCCAAACGATCAGGTGACTCTGCTCTCCTTGCTCCTCAGAATTCGAGACTGCAGATGCACTTGAGCGCTCGATTCCATCCTCAGCTTCATCACCGTCACCTAAAACAAAATTTAACTTAATTTTTTTTAATGCAGGATTGACACGAAACAACAGAAAAGAATGCAAAGAGTGATCTTCAGCCTTTTTACAGCACGATGCAAACTAGTAAATAGGGCAGGTCGAAATAAAGGATTTTAGAAATTACAGACAGCAAAGCTGACAAATTTCATTTGGATTATTCACTTAAATGATTTTTTCTTAAATAGAATTGAGATCACAATACTAACTTCCTTAAATTTTATTGTGCTAACACTATAAGATGTTTTTGATTTCTAATTTTCTTTTCCGATCCACATGCTATATTACTAGTTAAGAATCTGGCCGTTGTCTGCCCAACCCCCAGAGAGTAAAAGGAATTCGGGAGGGTTAAAATTGGGATCCTAACAAGTCCGAAAACAAAATCGATATATACACACAAAAAACTTGTCTTTTCTTAAAACAATTACGCTCGTTACTCATCTCTCAGATAAAGATGACGTTTGTCTCGCAGCTCGTCAACATATTCCTACCGAAATGGAAAATAGGACAAGACTGATTATAACTTATTAATCCTTAACTGAATGAAGAAGAGGAAAATAACACACTTTGAAACACATATCCACAAATATACGACGAAAAGCCAAAGAGCTGAGTAGACAAATTGTCTTCATCTCAGAGCGAAGTAACAAGCTGCATGGCTAATTTTTCGAACTCCAGAGGCGTGGTTTGAAAAGAGTGCTGAAAAATTAATTGGAAGTGTAGACGACTAAGGCCTGGATTAATATAGCCAAGTCGTGGACTAATAAACCTGACGCAGAATATTTGTACATTTGCAAGCGTCACAGTATTATGGTTAGAACATCTAACTACGGTTGCAGATGCTTGTTAGTTTTGTTTCAAACGAAACATTCCAAAAGAAGTCGTTTCTCGCCAAGAGACGGTCAACTGGTATTAGAGTTAAGATAAAAAAGAAGAGAAGTTCTCAAGCAAATGCTAGAATTGAACTTCGAACTCGAAAGAAATTGAGTTCGTCGTTAATACTCTCTGGGGGCATACCTGACCATCTGCCACACAATCAGATGTGTTGCCACGTCACTCTCGTCCTCTGCTTCGTCTGCTGAAATTATCAATCGCACATCACACCAAAACATTGAAGGACTCCAAAAAATTTATAAAATAGACTCAATGATGGAAAAGAAAGAAATAAATCCTCAAAATCTATGCAATTTTTAAGTGACTTGGTTCTTGCTTACCGACTCTGAAATCGATGTAACCTTCCCCACCAGATAGGACTAGCATCGCAGGTTGTGATCCATCCGAAATTGCACTTTGACCTCCGTGGCCTGAAACAAGTCAATAACTGCTTATTCAAATGTTTATTTCTTACAATACGAGTCTCTTAACATTTCTGATGATATCTAACATACCAGGGACGGCGACGAACATTTTTACAGCATCCCTGTGTCCATGGAAGCTGAGTTGAGCATGAGCCATACTGCAGTAAGGCACGAAGCTTCCTGGAGTTACACCATGGTCAGAAGCATAAACTCGAACTCCAACACCTGGGGTGTCTCCTTTTCCTCCCCTCGTTTGTACTCTCGAAACTGTCATAGATCCACCAGCACCTGGACACAAAAAATGATTATAAATTATTTTTAAGGGTATTGGGTCAACTTCTAACTTCAAAGTTCAAATTTCTCATTTTATTCAGCAAATAAAGGAATTATGTATCTTTTCGCTCTGCAGGCAAATTCTTTTATGAAATAGAAGTATGCCTATAGAGTCCAAAAACGTTTACTTTTAAGACTTTATGTGTAAAATAAAGAATTTGAAATCTAACTTCAAAATTTCGTCTTCATTTTACAAAAAAATTATTAAGACTAGCAAGCTTTTCGCTCTGTACTCTCAATTCCATTTGAAAAATGAGTACCGCTCTAGAGCGAAAAGATATCTAATTATAAAGTTTGTCGAGTAAAATGAGGAAAACGATTTAGAGATTAGAACATAAATCCAACATTCTTAAGTCTCTCTTCGATCCATCAACGCCAGTAGAAAATCATATAAAGGATATTTCAATTACTTTCAGAGAGAGGAACCGAAATGATAACCCCGTTTCCAGTTCCGATCCAGAGTCTATTTGAGGAGATGAGCAGGGCAGTGATTCTGACGAAGGAGAATCCGAGTTTTCCGGTTCCGAGCATCTTACTAACATAAGGTTCAATGTCCACATCTTGAAGGTGCTGATAAGTGTGAGCATGATATAATCTCAAGGTCGAATCTAGCCTGATGCTCACCCAGACTCCTTCGCCCAACCAGGCTAGTTGTCGAACCTGGGATTCCCGACGAGGATGTGCGTCCACGGAACACTGCAAGAATAGGTGCACTAGGATTTCACATATTTGACTCCATATTTAAATTGTTCTTAGATGTTGTGAATAATTAAAGGATTGCTACAGACAGTTTTTTTAATAAGTACCTAATTACTTGAAATTTGTGTGTACACCAAATTGCAATATTGAAAGATTGCATAAAATTAAGGATAATAATAATAATTAGTGAGAATTATAATATCCTTTCTTCTTTAAGAAAATTAAACTGTATAGTTTAAACAAATTCTGATCCGAAAATTATAAATCAAGGAACGTACTTATTATTCTTTTTTTTAATATTTATGTAAATGGCAATTTAATTGTATTATAAGAAAACTATAAGTGACTAAAAACTAAAATATCGATTAAAAAAACTTTAATAAATAATGCTTGAAATTCCATGAATAATTAACCAATTTAAATGATTCGCGGCCAACAGATAATTTTTCCAATTTCCGGTAGAAGTTCGTGAAAACAGTTTCCCGCTAATTCCCGCTTTCCAGACCTTCCAGACTAATTATATGGTATAACCTCGATAATCTCTGATAGAGTTCTTGTCGGCTTAATTGTTTCAATTAAAACCAGAATAATTAAAGTACGTATATAATTTAGAGTTTGATTCAGTTATCGAAAAGTAAAACAAAATTAACGTATTTGCGAATACGAAATATCAAGAAATTCTTCACCTTTTTATAAAGTGTTTCAACCATTAAATTCTTACTAATAGGAGTATGTATTAAGGTTAGCTTTGTAAAACATTTTTGTTAAGTTTTTCCATTTATTCTTGATTATAAGACTCTATTTAAGAATATTATGTTATCAATATTTACACCTAGCAAATTGCATTTGAATTTCTTTGAATTTCCTTTTTTTTTTAATAATTTTTCTACTATTGATAAACCAAATAAGCTAATCTCTTAATGTTACTTATTATTCTAATTCACAGGTGCTTCAACAACAGTTATTAATTTGAACTTTAGTTTGAAGAACATCCTAATGGCTAAGAATAAAAATCCGAAAAAGGGTAAGGAGTTTGACGAGAAAATCTGGAAGTTTGCAGAAAAAGAGTTGGAAATCATGCTAGATGAATGGATCTCTCAAAAATTTCAAGAACAAACGGCAGAAAAGAACGAGGAAGAACAAGAAAAAGAAACTGACTCTGTTTCTGAATCTGAGTCTGAAAAGAAACTCAAGATAGGAGAAACGTGGAAGAATGATAAATTAAGTAAATGGGATTGGAAAAAGAAAGAACAGGATAGAAAGTATACCAAAGACTTGAGTACTCTGACAGAGATTAAAATATCTCCTTCTTCAAAACCTCAGATTATACGATTCATTGTGAAACACGATGGTTCACAGCTAAAGGTACCGGAGGTCAAAGATTTTTCTACCCAGGTTCATCCAAATGATTTTAATGATCTTCCACTTTCTGAACAGATTCATTCAATGTGTCATGAAGCTTTTAATGCTTCTCTAGTGGAAACCAATAATAAAAGAAAACTGGAACAACTACAAATGTCTTCTCAGGTCAAAGATTTTTCTACCCAGGTTCATCCGAATGATTTTAATGATCTTCCACTTTCTGAACAGAGACATTCAATGTGTGATGAAGCTTCGAGTGCTTCTCTAATGAAAGCCAATGATAAAAGAATGCTGGAACGACTACAAATGTCTCCTCACACAATGAGAACTTTAGAATGGGTGGAATCAACACCACTTAATAGTGATTTTGATCAACCTCAGCATTCAAACTGGGTCTTAATGCTAAAAGATGAGGAATATGCAATTAAATCTTCGCTTTCTAAACACCGTCAATCATCACATCATAAACCTTCAAACTCTCGTCTAAGGAAAACAAAAACATCTTCCCCAATAAAAACCTCATGGCCAAGATCACTACCGCCAGATTTCAACACTGGTGACTGGTCTTCAAGAAATCAAAGAAAATGTTGGAATTGCGGAAGTCCGTTTCATGACTATACCAATTGCGATGTGCCAAGTGTTAGGGTATTCTGCTATACATGTGGAGAACCGGGAGTAACTCGGAATAGATGTCACAACTGTTCGAGAACATCAAGTGAACGAGAGATTGCCATGCTTTACAAGTGGTGCACCCGCTGTGGAAATCAGGGGGTAGATATCTCTACTTGTCCGAAATGCAATAAACCGGCAGAATTTAACAAAACACTATAACTACAATCAGTATTACTATTTTCTTGATGTTAAGATATATATAAGGTAATCCAGTATTTCGTATTGCTCAATAAATATTTTACAGATTTATAAAAATATAAGCATCTATTTTCTTTATGTGTAGGTAATTAAGTAATTTTTTTAAAGCTTTGAAATTAATTTCGAAAAGAGCGACGAGAGTAATATCAAAATTATATAAACCAGTATTTTGGATTGTTCAATAAATATTTTTTTACATTTAGAAAAATATAAACATCTTAAGTTTTTCTTTATATAAAAAGTTCCTTTTAGTAAAATTGCCCTGTCCTGCGAAAATTATTGAAATTTTAAAATCAGTAAACAAATACAGCTAATTGGATATAAGAAAATTCTAGAAATGTCTTAGCCATGTTCTCCAAACTGTGTAGCAACCTTGAATCATATTTTTATTGGGAAAAAATATAGGCTTGATTTACCTTCAGAGTCAAAGAAATCGGATCTATCACGTGAATCTTGTTTTGATAACCACACCAAACTGTTTTTCCTAATACTGATGCCATACACCGGATGGAATGCTGAGGATTGCCAAGGATTATTACATGGTACTGAGAAAGATCCCATTGACCATCGGGTCCTCTCCGGAATATCGCGACGGTTCCATCAGCCAAGGCAACCAGAACTCGACCGTGGACATGGCTACAGATAACATAAAATCGCTATTATTCTTCAAAATAATTTTATTGAATATATGAAAATAACGTTGACGTATAAGAATATTTAAATACTTACACAATGGCCAAAGCGGCGTCCTTAAGTTTCACCGAATGCAGACAAACAGCCCACTTAGCAACAGCCGAATGAACAAAAATGGCTCCATTTTGAGCTCCAAGCCACATAGTTGGTTGAATAGAAGACATTTTCTCAATAGGGGTTTGATCCTCTTCAGTGGCTTCTTTTTCACTCGTATCGTTTTCTTCACTAATTTGAATAGATTCTCCAACATTTTTAATGAAATGGACCTTCCCTAAATTAATAGTCTCACCATCTGAATTAGTCTCCACATTCTGAAGCTCCGCTGTAGGAGTTTGTTCACTTTCTGGCTTCTCTGAAGATTCAATCACTTTTTCATTTTTGTTAGAGCCCTCGCTTTGAGTCTCGGAATCAGTCTTAGCTCTATCGCTAGTACTTTCACCACTAGAATTGTTACTTCCTATAATTTCGATTGTTTTACTAACTTCATTGCTCCCATCAACGACGCTTACGTTTTGAATCGTTTCGTCATTTGAACCTTGGACGTAGTCACTCTCTTTGGCACCAGGCACACTCGCTATGCAGAGTAAGTGACTTTGACAAACGTTAAAAACTTCGAGAATCTCCGCCGGATTATTCGCATCTATCACAGTTACTTTTGACATCTTCTGAGTGGAGGTGCAGATCCAAACGAGGGAACTAAGTTGTTGCTCCAGTCTCTCGGCCTCGAGACGACGCTGCTCACTTTCCTGGAGTTCTTTATCTAGGTGTTCCACAGCATCTTCAGCCTCAGTTTTTAAGGTGTTGTTGCTTTCTTGAGCTTCTGCGGCATAGAAAACGCTACCTCCTACCATGGAACCTCCATCTCGTGTCTTGCCTCCACTCAAATTCACCCCAGCTCCACACCATATCTGAAAAAGAAAAGTATAAAATATCTTCCAATATATGATTCCTTTTACTCTGTAATATTGTAACTTAAACTCACTTTCATTCCCGGCTCGGTTTCCTGAAGAGGCCTACAATAAACTGGAACAGGAACAGGTTGCCTAGCAGGTACTGTTGGTTTTCCAGGCAAACTCCAACCATAAGCCTGTAATCGCCCGTCCTCTTTTGTAACATGAGCTCTAACGTGTCGATATTGTTCTCTTCTCTCGTTCGCTCGTCTGGCAACAAGCTTTTCAGAAGACCTGCAAACAAACCAATTCATTTTTTATTTGTTCAGTTAATTATCAATAGCTTTTCATCAACGAAGCAATTTTCAGTTCCAATACATTTACACTTACCGTCATACCACAATAATTTTCAATATACAAACTTCAAAAAAAGGTGAATTTCGAAAAGATAAAAGAATCTCAAATCTTCTAAATTTCAGGAAAAGATTTTCTCCTAAATG
>JAUEJJ010000046.1:12132284-12149417 GCA_032164275.1 Synergus coniferae
GGACTTTGCTTGTGTATATATGCAACACAAGCAAAGTCCACTGTGAGGAATCTTTAACGTCAACACAGGTTATGATAATATAGTTCAGCTTTCAAAATTTTATCAGTTAAGACTTTCTTTTTGAAAAACCTTTATACAAATTCAAAATCGAAATTCAGGCCTCAGAGGGAATGCTATATATGTTTTTATTTTAATTTTACATATTTTAAATATGTAAAGAGTTTCTACTAAATTTTGTTTTCACGAAATTCCCGAATAATTCCATTTTTCCCCCTTATAAGTATAAGGTTGCGACATACGTAATTTTGTTCATTGTAATATTACAATTTATTTAAAAAAATATTTTTTATTTCTTAACTTTAATTTTTTTAATTAATATAAGATTTTTAATGCTTATAACATTTATCAAGGACAATTCCCGGATTTCCTTAAATTCCCGCAAGATTCTGTTATAATATTTATTTTTTGATCGCATCCAACAATTCATTTACGTACTTGACTGTAAACTATAGAACCAGATTAGAATAGAACTAAAAAAGAGAATTATGAATCAAAAACTAAAAAGAAATTGAAATCAACAGGGCATTTAAATTTAAATGACAACAGTTAGGGTTACTATCGCCATCTGTCGTCTGGCCAAGAATCTACTTTTTTGACCTTTGAATTCTTGAATTTGCCGTTTTAACTGGTTTTAACCTAACGCACCTAATGTAACGTCCTAACCTTAATTCAAGACGGCACATGTACCACATGTACATACAGTTGATAGTTTTATTTGGATTTTAATTGATTTTTATAACGTAATATTTATTCTTATCACGTAGAACTAGAACTCCACAAATGTGTAACAGAGTGACTCTGTTATATAATATACGAACAGTCAAATAGTGTTGAAGTTCTTGTGATTCTTGTTCCTCGGTACTGCTGTTGGAAATGTTTTTTTATTCTCAATACAAATTGTCTCGATGACACTTAAGTTAAACAAGTGGTTGAGACTAAAGGTCGCTCGGATAGTGTTCCGAAGGCAATAATAGGAAATTCATTTTAGTGTCAAAGATATAGTTTCAATTGTATTGATAAAATGCAAATCAAATCAATTTGCAATTTTTTGCGAATGATTACTAGACGACCTCGTGTCTGCGCTTCCATGTGGCAAGGCACTGAACTAATTTTGGCGCCAGAATTTGAGGTAGTCGATTTTTTGTTTTTTATTCTAAATTTTTATTTTTATATTATCAATTTTCTGGGTCCTAAGCCTCTTGCCTTCATGCAAGCCAAGTTTAGATTTTAGAATACTGATTAGGCATGAATGCAATTATATTCTATTAATTATTGTGTAGGTATTTGGACTTGGAAACAAGACTTATGAGCATTACAATGAAGTGGCAATATACATTGATCACAGATTGGAACAACTTGGAGCGACTCGTGTCTACGAACTCGGTCTCGGCGACGATGATGCAAAGTAAGTGATAATTTTTTCAATTTAAATTTATGATTATCTTCTATAAGTATCTCAGGTGTTGTAATTTATTTATTTTTTTTTTTTTTGCAGTATTGAAGACGATTTCATTACATGGAAAGACAAATTCTGGCCCGCTGTTTGTGAATCCTTCGGAATTGAGGGAATCAGTGAGGATGTCAGCATTCGTCAGTATAAACTTACTGAACACCTTGATTTGCCTGCTGATCGCATTTATCATGGAGAAATAGCAAGGCTTCATTCCTTCAAGAATCAGAGACCGTAAGTATTTTTCTGTGTAAAATTAAAGAAAAAATTGAGGAAATTAGTGCGTAATAAATTTTCACTGTATTTTTTATCATTTCAGTCCGTACGATGCAAAGAACCCGTATTTAGCACCAGTGAAAGTAAATAGGGAACTTCACGGACCAAAGTCAGAAAGGTCTTGCATGCACATTGAGTTCGATATTGAGGGATCAAAGATGCGTTATGACACTGGGGATCACTTGGCTGTATATCCAGTGAATAATTCCGAGCACGTAGAGAAAATTGGCGTAAAATGTGGAGTAGATTTGGATACAGTGTTCACGCTAACAAATACTGATGAGGAATCTACGAAGAAACATCCATTCCCCTGTCCATGTTCCTACAGAACAGCATTCACGCACTATCTAGATATTACTGGTCACCCAAGAACTCATGTTCTCAAAGAGTTGGCAGAGTACTGTAGTGATCCTGCTGATAAGGAAAAATTGAAGCTAATGGCATCTACGACTCCTGAAGGGAAAGGTCTCTACAATCAATGGATAATTCAAGAAAATAGAAATATAGTACACATTTTAGAAGATATTCCAAGCCTTAAACCTGCCATCGATCATCTATGCGAGATGCTTCCTAGACTCCAGTGCAGATATTACTCTATATCTTCATCTCCGAAAGTAAGCAAAATTTGATTGGAATATCTAAATTTTCCTAATTTTTAGATTGTCTTTTAAAAATATTTATAAAAATACTATATTCTTTACTTATAGCTTCATCCCACTACTGTTCATATAACTGCAGTTGTCGTGGAATATAAAACACCAACTGGAAGAATTAACAGGGGTGTGACAACTTCCTGGTTGAAGGAAAAACATCCTTCAGATCCTCCGTGTTTAGTTCCAATTTTCGTGAGAAAATCGCAATTCCGTCTTCCTCTTCGTACTTCCACGCCCATTATTATGATTGGACCAGGAACTGGTCTTGCACCTTTCAGAGGTTTCATCCAAGAACGCGATCTTGCTAGGAAGGAAGGTTAATTAAATTAAAAATACTTTATCAAAAAAAAAAAAAAGAAAGAAAAAAAAAAGAAATGGAATCTGTGTCTAAACTTTGGAATCTACAACATTTAAATTCTAAAAAGCTTGTATCTTTAATTATTGTTTTCTTTATGAAACAGGAAAAGAAGTCGGAGACACAATTTTGTATTTCGGATGCAGGAAAAGCGAGGAAGATTTCCTTTACAAGGAGGAACTCGAAGAATATGTAAAGAGCGGCACTCTTACTTTACACACTGCTTTCAGTAGGGAGCAAGAAAATAAAGTCTACGTTACACACTTGCTTAAGAAGAACGAGGAGGAGCTGTGGAAAGTTATTGGCGAAAAGAATGGGCACATTTACGTTTGCGGGTACCTTATTTATTATTATTTACCTTATTTTCTCTATCTATTTATTAATTTATTTTGTCTAAAATTCTTAAATATTTTCTATTATAGTGATGCTCGGAATATGGCTCGTGACGTGCACAACATTCTTCTGACAGTGGTGATGCATAAAGGAAACATGACGGAAATGGAAGCGCAAGATTACATAAAGAAGATGGATTCGCAGAAACGCTACTCAAGCGATGTTTGGAGTTGAATTTTATTCCTTTACATTCAACTGCAAATTGCAAGAAGATTAGAAAGATTTTTATCGGTAATTGTTGTGGGCGTCTAAGAGAACCAACATTATTTTGCACTCTTTTATACAATTGTGTATTTGCATGTCTTTGAAAGCGCTCATCTAATTTTTACTGACCTTGTGCAAATGGTTTGTGATAATATTGAGCGTGTGTTATGTTACTAGATAATTAGAAATATGATCAAGAAAAAAATCTTGTTCCATTACTCGTAAATCGAGTAGCTGAGACTAAAATTATAGTTGTCTTCTTGTGAAATTTTCTGAGAAGAAATTTTAGTTATAAATACTGTAAATATATAGTTGAAGTGATGTGATATAAGTATTTGGCGGTGCAGGTCTTTGCTGCTATAAAAAAAAGGCAATCGTATTTTTCTCGTGAATTAAAATTTATTGCCACATGTTATTGCGATAATCACATATATTATTCATTCACATTTTTTTTAAAGAAAATTCTTAGAAATTTTTCATTTTTAAACGTAGATGTTACAAGAAAAATGAAAAGAACGAATTTTATGGGATGCACGAAAACCCTTTTCTTGATATCAATCCAAGGCATTTTCGGGTCAGTATTAAGAAATTGGAATTTGCTCGTGCAAACTCAAGCCTAGGTAAATTATTCTTTTTAGAGTTTACTATAGATAGCTATTTATATTGTTATTAACCACGGTCACAGACACATATCACGCGATGTTCATACACGCTTTAATTATTACACGCCAATAGAATATTGGATCGTTTTATTTAGATAATATATAATATATTATATATACATTGTAAATATAGAAGGTGTCTACCGTGCCAATCTACATGTAATAGATGGATTATTCTAAATCGCAAAGCACCAGGCGTGGTTAAATGATCAGCGAACCTTCGTTATACTTGAAAACTTTTTTTATAACTTCTGGTTATTTGTCCATGTTTTATGACATCGTATACAAAATGCACATAATTTTTAATCACTAATCGTACAATAAAATATAATTACTGTTAATTTAATTTTCTCTTTACTTACGTAAAGATTTATTCTGTTATTATGTAAATTTAGGATAAGAATCCAGCCCATTAACTTCACAGAAAAAAAATCATAAAGTCTATTTCATATACTTAAGTCAAAAATTACTTTTGTTATCATGAAGACATTATTATTAACTATGTTAGAAATAAAAGATAAATTGCATTTTTTGAGAAACTCGTTTATTATAATGCATTAAAAACAAGGAAAACAGAAGTAAAAGTAACATAATTAAACAAGATTTCATCACAGATCGGGCAATAATGAATTGAATGTAATAAAGAATTACTCTTGTCTCTCTTCAACGATAGGTTTCAGCTCTTCTTTTACTTGAGACTTAAAATATTGTTGATTAAGAGATTGATATGTTTCAGGATGTCCCAAAGAATCATAATTCTGAGGAGTCAATTGTTGATAAAACTGAGGATGTGTTAAAGGTGGATAGCTTTGTGGAATTGATGGTGGTTGATAAGTTTGAGAAAATCCCAAAGGTTGATGATTTTGTGGAATTGAAGAGGATTGATAAGTCTGAAGAAGTCCCAAATTTTGATGACTTTGTGAAATTGAAGAAGGTTGATAAGTTTGAGGATGTCCAAAAGATTGAAATTCGGGATTCGGCAACAAAGATTCGTAATTCTCTTGGAAGTTCAATGTATCAGATCCAAAAATTGGTGATTGGTTCAAGTTAAACTGGAATGCCTCTGGGTCTGGAATTTTGAAGCCTGAATCCAAAGAAGTTGGAATCTGCAAAAGAATAAGTTTCCAAGTGAGTAACATATTTTATTATATAATAATAAATAATTTTTGTTTAATTAATTTTTCTAATTAATAATTACTTTATTTTCAGGGAAGAATAATGGAGAAAATCCTTTAATATCAAAACTGGAAGGGGCCAAATTTGAAGAAGCGAACGAATTGAATCCATAATCGTTAAGTCCGGCTAATCCTCGTTTTGGTTTAATACTTTCTACTGAGTCTTTGAGCGTTGGTTTCACTTCTTTGGCGAAAGTTGAAACTATCAGTGATAGGAAAAAAATAGCCCTCTGCAAAATTAGAAGAAAATTCAATTTAATAGATTAACATAGATAAAAGATTTTCCGTGAAAAATACAACTGATAATGAATAGTAATGTATTAAAAAAATACTAAATCGATTATTACCTTCGAATCCATTGCGATGCTGGTCATCTTTAAATTAAATCCAAGAGGAATAAACACTCCTTTATATACCCAAAAACTCTCAAGATTCACAAGATGTAATAGAATGAGCAACGGTAGTAAAATGAAGTACTTTAGTCCGAAATCTTTGAATGGTTTATCCCAAAACTTTTCATTTCTTATGTAACTAACGCTTATACTAAATGTAAATTTTTATGTTCATTGTACCCGTTACTCGTGTCATTACGAAAAAATTTGATGGTCTGAAGAAATAGGATAATCTTTATTACATAATATCATAACAGAAAGAAATAGAAAATGAATCATATTAAACTGAAAAAATTGTCAAAATTTGAAACATTGCAGTTATGAGTAAACTTTTAAATAATTTTGAGTTTCTTTTTCTTATTTAAAAATTAAAAAAGGATAACTGTGATCATATTTTTCCTTTAATTTAATCAGAAAAATATCGTACAGTAAGATGTGTGGCTAATTTGTCTTACATAAGAGAATTGCACTTACATATTAACTTTCACTTTTTTAAATTAAGGTCAAATGTGTGATGAACTTTCAGTTCGTAAATATTTTTTTGTTAACTTTAGTGTACATTATGTTACTTATCTTTAAAAAATGTCCTGAGTGGTAAAGTATAATACAAATAATAGAAATAATAAACTTACCAGTCAACAAATATTCATTTTAGTTTCAAGTTTACTGAAAAATAATTAAGTACAAGTATTTCTGTATTTTAAATTATCCCGCCAATTTCTCCCACTTCAGACTCTGAGGGTACTGCGCAAACTCGGGATACAGCTGATTTAATTAAAATTGAAAAAGATGGTAAACAGTATCAAAGATTGACAGTATGTAAACGAAAATGTTTTCGTATATTTTCCTATATTAATTATTTAAGACAATATTAGTCTGAATTCACCCGAAGTAATTTTTTCCTGAAGTAAAAATTGTGCAAGAATGTCTCAACCCAAGGTAAGAATCAAGAATAAAGCAATATAAAAAGTATATATATATATATCATCTTAAAACATAAGATAATAATGCAGATGAGTGAATTTAGTAAATAGTTTTAAATACCTGTTTTTTTAAGCTGCATAAGTGTTTAAAAAATATATATATAGTATCATACGAAATTCAAATATATTGTAAAGTACTCAAATTATAGGTTAATTTTTAAGTTAAAAAATTCCCTAATTTTTTTGTATTTATATTTCAATTTTATATAAATTATAATATATAAATTATAATGATATTTCTAAAGAATTTGTATGGTATATTTTTAATTTTAGAAATATTATCAAACAAAGTTACTATAATCATTATTTATTATTTTTATTCAATATTTTAAGGTTTTACTTCATTAAAAAAATTATACAATTATTTGCAGAAAGATAAATGGTTACTACCATCCTTTGACTTGACACCTGCGAAAACTCCAGTAAACCTAGTGAAACGAGCTACCACAGTAACAACAAAAATCACAGATAGCCCACCAAAGAAAATATTCTCGAAAACATATTCTGGAAATAGCCTAATTAAGAAAGAAAATATTAGTAGCTTGTCCGAATTGTTGTCTGCTTGCAATCCTAAAAGTTCCTCCGATTTATCAGTTAGTAGACAAAAACAACAGGAGATTTCTGTTTGGTTAGAGAAGAAGACTCGAAGAGGAAAACCAAATATTTTAATTATCTCGGGACCATCTGGCTGCGGAAAAACTGTAGCACTTAAAGTGCTAGCAGAGGAATATGGTTTTAATGTTACAGAATGGATAACACCTCTAGATCAACTTATGGATGAAAATAGTAAGAATAAAGACAATGGAGGAGAATTTAATCCTTCAAATTATTTTCTACTTACCTAGCTATTTAGTTCGTTTTTTTATTGTAATATTTGTGCTTTGCACAGGTAGGGTAATGAGGCAAGGAGACAGATTCGAAGACTTTTTGATAAGAGTAACTCGATACAATTCTGTGTTGACTAGCACTTCAAGACAGCTGTTATTAGTCAAAGAATTGCCTAATGTCTTCCTAGACGACAAAAACGGATTCTATGAAATTCTAGAGTAAATATTAAACAAACATTTCATTTTAGTAAAATTTATCTTCATTCACACAAATTATTTTTCAGAAAGTATATTCAATTTGGAAGAGAACCTCTCGTATTCATTCATACAGAAACTGGAAGCTCGAGGTTAATGCAAACACTCTTCGCAACAAATATTAGAGAGCGTTTCTCTATCGAGGTCATCAAGTAAGTTATAGAATGATATTGTATTTTGTTCAATCCGGATTCTTAGTTGAAATTATTTTTCAGTATAAATACTACTACGCAAGCAGCAATGAAAAAGATGTTGGAACGGGTGGGAAAGATACTTAATGCCAAGGCCAGTCATTTTCTGAAAGTTACACAAGACAAGATAAACGAAGTATTGTCCAACAATATTGGCGATGTTAGGAGTGCAGTTTTAAATCTCGTTTTTTCTTCGCTCAACGGTATAAAAAATAAAACTACGCACTATAAATTTTGTTCAATTTAAGTTGTAATATTTTGGAATGAAATTTGTCAATTTAATTCTAATTGTGTAGTGCCAGATAGTCTTGCGAAAAGTGAATGTGAAGGACGAGAAGAAACTTTAACTCTTCTTCATGGAGTTGGGAGAGTCATTAATTCAAAAAGTAAACAACATTTTTCCGACTACAATTTAGAAGAACAGTATATATGCTTAAAAGTACTTAGTCTCTAAATAGTAGGTATATAATTTGCAGGAATTATTGAGGGAAAGTCTTGGAAATTTGTCCATGATCCAGACGACATCGCAGCATTTTTCCAATCCCATGCCACAAACTTCATTCACTTTCTTCATGAAAATTATTTAAATACAATTAGAGAAATTGACCGAGCCGAACTAAGTGCCGATATTTTAAGTTTAGCTGATGTGTTAACTTCTGAATGGAGAGTGAGTTTTATTGAAATACTTTTCCTTGTAAATGGAGTACTGGAAACCGATTTTTCGATTCATTATTGTTTTCGCAGGATCCTAATCTGAGCAAAGTCACACTATCGTTTTGTGTTAGAGGATTAATGGTCGCTAATGATAATCCAGTTACTGGTTGGAATCCAGTTAAAAAACCACAGAGTCATTCTTTGAAAGTGTAAGACACTATTCTTTTATTAAAAAAAAAAAAAAATAACTGATCGGAATTTATTTTTCTGAATGAAGTAAGTGATAAAAATTATGTTATAATATAAATGATATATTTGCAGAGACAGAAATTTAGCTTTGGCAGAAGTTCGATGGTATAAATCGCTGATCAAACCAAATTCAAAGAAGAGTGATGAAACAGAAAAGAAAAATAATTTCACAGATGAGGAGTCAATCATCGAAGATGCTGATTAACAATGAGTTAAGAATTAACGTTTTCATGAGTAATAAACTATATAGTGTAACGAATACATATTTCTGTGCTGTATTTTGAATGCAGCATTCAAAGAATTTTGTTTTACAGAGGAGGAAAATAGCGTGTTAAGAAAAAATATAGAATTGTATTTTTTGTGTAATTATTTTATATTAAATTAGCAAGATTTATTAAATTATGAATTGCATCAAGTGTTTTGAATCATTTCGAATTCCTACCAAATGATGTCTGTTTAAAAATAGTTTTTCTTGCCGGTTAGGCTGCCTTATTAAATAACGCACGGGTTATAATTTTTTTTTATTAACATCAATTTTTCTAATTACTAAATATAATAATTAATAAATATTTATACATTAAAAATGGTGTATTGCAGTACACCAAAATGCAATAACAAATCAAAAGATTGGATTTTGTTTGTTCGTTTTCCTAATATACTAAATTTTAAGTGGAAAAAAATTAGAATTCGAACATTAATATTTTTTAAATTTGTTCTGTTTTCAATCTAACAGAATCTAATGTGATGTGAACTCGACTTAATTCCATTGTGTTGTTGACAGTTCAAATGTCGAAATACTCGAAATCAGAAACGTCAAAAGCCCAATGTCACATACCAAATATTTAATAAATATAATATTCAGGTTAAAGCAATAGGAGTAGGGCAATTTTATTGATAACGAAAAAATGCAGTTATAAGTGAGAAAAGAATCTAGTGTGGAAAGTATTTGTTAAGGTCCTAACCTAAAAATAATATTAAAAGTTTCGAAAACTAAAACAATAGAGTTTAAAACATTCAAAATCGGGTACTAAAAAAGTTTTACAAATGTTTGAATCTCCAGCTTGGAACTCTAGAAGAGATGAATCAGTGCATAAAGCAGCTGGGTCAGCACAGCTTGCAAAATATGGTCAGTTTTTCGAAGATTTAGCAGAAACTGCTTGGAAGAATTTATCGTCTCTGGAATATGTGATTGAAGGACCTGTCAGGGTTGTTTATAGACCAGTTGAGGATATAAGTATTTTATCGTTAGTTGAAACTGAGAATAAGGCCTTTTCTAAGATCTTAGCAGCAATTGCTGGGACTTGTAGAGAAATTAGATTGCTTAAAGCAGAAGCTGTAAATTTTCATGCAAAGCTTTTTGCTCAAGGGGAAAGAGATTCAGAGCAAAACAATGGCATTGGAAGCCTTCTTTCGGATTTACAAGATCTTTCTACTTATGTCAATAGAGTTTCAACTGTTATTCATTTAACAATTCAACAATTAGCAAGCATGGCTGAAAATCCTCACGAAATTTATCTTCCACTGTTAATGGAACACTTGTTGGATTTGTTTCTTATTTTGGTGAGAAGTATTTATTTATTTATTGAAGTATTTCCTGTTTTATTTTACTGCATTCTTTCATATGTGTATACGATTACAATTAATAATTGCTAAAAAGGGTATTAGAAAAACTTACTAATTTAAAAAAAATGATTTACAGATCACCCTAGATGAAATAATCGACACACAGCCTTCTATTCTTTCTCGCTGGAAAAAGTATCGAATTCAAATGCGTTCAGTCGCTCACAATACAACACAATTCGCAGTCCCAGAAACTCGAATTCAGACTTTCGAAAATCTCTTAAAAAATTTGCACCATCAACTTTTATCGAAAACTTTATTTCTGAAAGCAGTTGATCGCACAATGGAAATCAACAAAAATTCAGTTATGTCGGACCATTTCATGTCCTACTTAAGAAATACAGTAATGGATATCGAGAACAAGAACAGCGAGAACTATCCTTTTGATAAAAATTGGGCTAGGATTAATGTCGGTATCGTCGTTGCTTCAAAACTGTTTGGTGCTAATGATAAAAAATTAGTCAGAAGGATTCATGAAGTCAATAAAAAATTCTACGCCCTCACTTTGGCTGGCAACGTCGTTTGGATTCCTAATAAAATTTTGGAAGATTGTTTACCCAAGGATGCCGTAAGTTCAATAGGACCTCAAGTAGGAGAAAAGCTTCTTACAGTGAGAACTCAAAAATTACAGTCGGTTGCGAATTCTCTTATTCACAGAGCCATGCTCTGGAGCATCGAAGTCCAGAGTGTTCTTTTCAAAAGCGGATTTCAAGTTCTACAGATCGAAAGGCAATGCTTTTTGCTTAGCGAGGTTTTGATTATTATGAGACTGATTAAGGAAAATATCCTTTTTGTTACGAATTTACATGCCGCATTATCCAAACCAATGAGCCGCAGCACTGTTCAATTAATTTGCAGGTATTTCTTATTTTAAAAATACTCAAAACTCACCAAAACTATGCACACTTTCCCTATCTTCACTTTTTAAATTAATTTTCAGGCTGATTGAAGTCCAGAAGAGTCTTGAGACCACATTTCACACTTTGAGTCCAGTGATAGTCCAGTCCCAGTGTAAAGTTCTCCAGCAAGTAAGCTACCACATTCTCCGAATCCTAGACTCGATTCGCAAGGGTTTAACTCAAAAGGACAAAGGCTACAGAAGGGAAAGACTAGATGCTCTATCTTTAATTGGCTTAAGTATGCGACTAATGGGAGGACCAGCTACCGCAGATCGTCGATTAATAGTCCGTTGTGCCCTTGCCTGCGCTAGTCAACTCACGGAGAGTTTTAAGGAGGAGGAAGTCGTTAAACTAAGACTCCACTTGGACAGTTATGACAGCATCGCTGAGCTCTACGACCGGGTGTTAGAAGTCTGCGATTATTCCGTGTTGCTCCACCACAGGAGTATGATTCCCGCTTATTTCTCCTCAGTTCTTGAGGGCAATTTAAATATTAGCCACATTGTTCACCTACTCGATGCTTTTAATACCGCCCTTATTCGACAGGAAGAATCCGAATTCACAGAGATCAAAATAGCCGAGCTAAAGCAAATGCTTGTGAAAAATGTTCTGGAACCTGCCTGCAGTCGAGAAATTGAAACACATTTGAGACTTCATGTTCACACTCATTTCAAACCCGATTCTACCAATCCTTTCAAAATCGGAGCGAAGAACAGTAGCAGGATCGTCAGATCTTCTCCTCTGCCTGTTGATAATAATCTGATTTGTGTAAAGAGGTTTATCGAACATTATCTAGACGATATGTTCTATAATCTTACCACAGTTGCTCTTCATGACTGGAAAACTTACGGAACTATGCATACCTTGGCTAAGTATAAATTGGGTCTCGATACCGTGAGGAATCATCTTCCAACTCAAACTCTTGAGCAGGGTCTTGACGCCTTGGAAATAATGAGGAATATCCACGTTTTTGTATCAAAGTACCTTTATAATTTGCATACCCAAACGTTTATAGAACACACGAGTTCAAGCAAACATCTAAACACCATAGGAATTAGACACATAGCCAATTCAATCCGAACCCATGGAAATGGGATAATGAGTACAACTGTGAATTTCGTCTACCAGTTCCTAAGGATAAAACTCAACACCTTTTCTCAATTTCTATTCGATGAACATATTAAATCAAGACTGATGAGAGACATAAGATTCATTAAGTCTCAGAGAGAAAGTGGAGGACCCCCTTACACTTATGAAAGAGCTGAAAAATTCCAGAAGGGAATAAGAAAGCTGGGAATGACTGCAGATGGTTTGAGCTACCTGGATCAATTTCGTCAGTTAATCACCCACATTGGGAATGCTCTCGGGTATGTGCGATTGATTAGATCTGGAGGTCTTCACGCTTGCTCAAATGCAATTTCTTTCCTACCGAATATAAATTCTAAAACACCTTTTGAGGTGATTTGTAAAGACTTGAATTATTCAACGACGACCCAAGCCGCTGCAAAGAGACTCGAAGATGATATCGAGAATCTGGTTACAAATTTCACAGAAGGGATTCATTACTTCAAACTTCTCGTGGATGTTTTTTCTTCGGCATTCAGGGATGTAAAGTCGTATCACTTGCAGCAATTTTATACAATTATTCCTCCATTAACACTGAGTTTTGTAGATAATGCTGTTTCGAATAAGGAAAAACTATTTAAGAAGGATAAGGCGGGAGCCGCATTTACTGATGACGGATTTGCGATGGGTATTGCTTACATAAATGCGTTATTGGATCAGAGTAATGAATTGGATGGACTCCAGTGGTTTGAAACTGTAAATCAACATATAAAAGGCGAGAAGACTCTTGCTGAAAGTAAAGCTGATCATGAAGATGAAAAATTACAGCAAACGAGAGCTTTGGCTTTGAAACGATTAGCTGAGAGAAATGCTGAGTTTCAGTTGTTATATTATAGCCTTTCAGGAGCTAGGGTATTTTTCAAACAGTCTGATGCGTAGTTTGCTCTAAGAATGATGGAGAAAATTAATGTATCCGGAATACAAGAATTTGTTAAAATTAACTTAAAAAATTATTGTCGAATCTATATAAAGTAATTGAGATGTTTGTAAGAAGTTTCTTTTGTAGATATAAATTTTTGTAATGGATAGAGGTGTGCAAAAAACTCGGAATTGATTCAAAATGCTTTTTGATGGATTTTTGTTATACTAAAAATCTAAATAAAAGCTTACATCAATACTGCGCTAGCTTAAAAATGTTCTGTATTTTCGAATTTTTTGCATAATTGGTTCAATTTATAATAAGAAGATTAAGAATCATACTTTGACTGTTAAGTTTCAATTTACTTTATATGCTTGATGCGGATGCGTTATACAGCTATGTATGATAACAATGTGTAAACAGGGCTTGAGTATATTTTATAAATCACAATTACTTGGATAGCTTTATAATTATCCCCTTTAACTTATACTTAAATACTATCACATTATATTATTTTCGCGATCATTTGCTCACAAGAGAACGACGACATAAAAAACAATAATATCGAAACCAAAAATGAATAAAGTACAGTTGTACATTTCTTCATTCACAGTTAGTTAATAAATTATAAAATTTTTCCACTTTTATAAAATGATTGGAAATTTTAATTATTAGAATCAATATCATAATAAAGACATTTTTAATCAAGTTTTTCATTTGTATAAAAGCAGGAAAGTTTTCCTTTTGTAGGAATGAAATGCGATTCAGAACTTAAAATGTCGACAACAGTCACAAAGAGATGGTACTTTAAATTATATTAAACAATTTTTAAATCATGTTGTACACGTGATCCTTTAAATATATCTGTACTAATATGATTCGTGTAAATATTTCTACCTAACAGTAATATGTCACGGGTTTTATTAAGAGTCACTTTGCAACGCCTCGAACTCAGTCCCTGAACTACTTTTAAATGCAAAAAAGCACCAGGTCGGACTAATTGGCGTTGTGGTCTAAACTCTGCGTATTAATGAACATACATTTACTGGCTAGACGCATTGACTAGGGTGTTTCGTTTTTGGGAATTTAACTTAACATTTGAATTAAATTTGCTTATTGAGTTAAGTTCCAAAGCTTGCCTGGAATGTCTCAAATTTTCTAATAATTTAATAATTACGAGTTAAACTTTCTTCGAATTGCATTTTTCTATTTGTTTTCCTTTAGATCTACTTTCTGACAACCAAAGCTAAAATATTGTATAATTTATATAAAACTAAAATAACGAGATTTAACAAAATCAGAGAAATCACATTTAAAACATCAGACATATACTTTTCTGCAAAAAAATTTCTAATGAAAATTTTGAAAAAACGACAGATATACAAAATATACAAAAATCAACAAAAATGTAAAAAGGCATTTTGTTAAATGCTCGCTTGGATTATTTTCTTCTTTTTATTCGTTAAATTTATTAACGAACTTAAAGCTTGAAAAAATCACCAAGTTTAAGACACTGGAAAGTATTTTCTTAAAATTGGTTCGTCTTGGTGACGAGTGGCACTAAAGTAAATGAGATTCAAATTTTTATAAACTAGATTCAGATCTTTTCGAACCTTAAATTGTGGCTTAAGTTCGTGGTCTAGAAGATTCTTCAGGATCCAGGAGATCATCACATGAAGCTGTTGGTGGCAACAATTGTCGACGTTTCTTGTTCCATGTAAAAACCTTTGAAAGTTGCGCAAACTTACGGCGAGATACTGTAAAAAAATTTTAATTAAAATCAAATTCTATTTTAGATAAATCAAAACAGATAATAATATTTAAGAAGTACAATTTATTATATTATGTACCTTTGCCCATGTTTCTTAATCTTTCCTTAAACAAATCCTCATCTTCGTGGCCGGCAACGGCAGGACCTTTTAATTTTGTATCTGAAGTTTAAGAAAATGGTATTACTGGATAATTAGTTTTATAATGAATTTTAATCTGTAAGAAAATAATTGACAAAGGCTCTTAACCATTTTCTAGAGTAGATAAAAAGTCTTCGTTCCAACGCAATTCTGCCATGAATTCTTCGTTTTGTAGAAACATGGCAATTCCTTCATCTTCTAGAAGTGAATTTTCGAGAGCAGTTTCCTCTGATGCCTCTGTTAATTGTTGAGGGATTCTAAGAAATGTTTCAGGCAGTGGTCCTAGCAAAGGAGGCTTCCATTTTTGAATACTTTTAGATTTACTAGACGCATCGGATTTAATAACTTTAACAGCTTTTACAGCAGGAACGTCTTCGTTTTGTTCCAACTCGCTGCGGATCTTTTCGTTCTCATTATCTGTACTCATTGATAACAACTGGTCGATTGTTGTATCAACTGCGCCTTGGTTCGATCGCAGTACAGCCTGCAAATATATACAATAAGAATTGAATATTCATTTGAATAACAATTAATTTTATGAAAATAATTTATTTTAAAATATCGTAAAATGCACACCAATTTTTAAGAATAATTACTTCTCAAGTTGTTATAACTGAATCTTTTTATTATTAGAATAAACGATGAAATTTAAATTAATTATACAGTCTACACATTTTCGAAGTTCTGACTATATTTTTTAAATCACTTCAAGTACTACCCTGTCCTTAAACTCGAATGACATTCGAATGATCGAATGATTAGACAAAGTTTATAGAATATTTATATAGGTATGTAGATCAATCTAAATGTCAACCAAAATCATCAAACTTTTACCTCGATAACATCGTCATCCATCTCAGGAAACATGATTTTGAAGTCTGCCATCGCCTGATAGAAATTCAGGGTGGTCTGTTGTGGTTGCTCTGCCGCAGAAGCCATGGTTCTTTTATCACGCTTTTGTCATAACTTGAAAACTGCAATAAACGCTAAATAGGCACGAATGCCTAATTTGTTATACCGGTTATATCACCGTTATGTCATGCTAGTACTAAAATCAAGTCCCTAAAAATCATTCAATGCTTTGAAATATCGGTTTTGTCAGCTTATTGTTCACAGATGCCGGTTTTACTAAAGTTGTAAAATACTCTTTTAGCAAGAATCAGAATACATTTTTGAATACTAGTCTCGAATTTTCGTAAAACAGATCACTTTATTCATAGGACTTCTAATACATTCACAAAAAAAAAAGACACCGGAGTCCCGGAGTCCGAAACCTGTCCGAAACTACGCAATGTACGCAATCATGTACATACGTAATTATCTGTCAAAATTACAGCTATGTACAGTGTACACTGTCTGACACTGTACAGTGCTATAGTGTTACGTGCTACACGAAATGTGACATGAACTATGTACAATCTAGACTGTGAACTCACATGAAAATTTTGCAAGCCAAACATTAAACATTTTTTCAACCTAGAATAGACAAAAAGGGTTTTAAAAGTTAGTTTTTTATAAAAGTACTAATAAACATTTAATTATATAGTTTATTTTTTTAGAAATAGTATTCAATAGTATTTCATTAGGATCTATTTTTTAGTTGCATGTACAACGTCTTACAATATTTTTCTGCTCATTGGCGAGTCACCTGATTTAAAGAATATGGCGGGCTGTGTTTACTTCATGGTTTACTCGTGGTTTGACAGTTTTTTAATGTTTGCTGAATTACGTTAACTAAAAAGCTTAAATAAGTTATATAAATAACTTTTGACGCTTTTTAAAACTCTATTTTGTATGTTATTTAGATTTGCATTTAATTGAATGAGTTACCTTCAGTTCTACAATATCTTTGGTTCTACACCCGCGCAATATTGTCATTTTGTAATTTTGTAAGTAAATTATTCCTGCAAAATTAAAGATTTGTAATCGGTTACAATTTGT
>JAUEJJ010000046.1:12153984-12170952 GCA_032164275.1 Synergus coniferae
CGCAATATTGTCATTTTGTAATTTTGTAAGTAAATTATTCCTGCAAAATTAAAGATTTGTAATCGGTTACAATTTGTTTGTAAGCACGATTGAAACACTAGAACCAGATAAATATATTAATTGCAATCCAGACAATTGCAAGTAGATAATTTTGGCAGCAAATTCGAGTCAACTTCAGTTCTACACCACATTATTGTCATTTTGTAATTTTGTAAGTAAATTATTCCAGCAAAATTAACGATTTATAAAAGGCTACAATTTTTTTGTAATCACGTTTAAACACTTCAACAAAATAAATATATTGACAGTGCTGTACACTTTAGAATTTGCCGATAAAAACATTGCTATGTTTTTTTCTTTGATTGGCAATATATGACAGCAAATTTTTTTTCGAAGCCGCAATCAAAATGAATTGCTATTAAAAAAAAATTGCAAGCAGATAATTTTGACCAGCAAATTTAAAGATGTAGCACTTATGAAATTATTGACTACAATAACTCTGACTGTCACGGAAATATTTTTAGAAACGGGTCTAGTTAAAAATTTTAACAGGAGTAATTTTGTCAATGACCCTATTGTCGGAACTCTGCAACAGCTCTTTCAATAATGTGAATTACTTATACTCCTGTTAAAATTTTTGACTACACCCGTTTCTAAAAATATTTCCGTGACAGTCAAAGAGTTATTGTAGTCAATAATTTCATAAGTGCTACATCTTTCTAAATTTGCTAACAAAATTATCTGCTTGCAATTTTTTTTGGACAGCAATTAATTTTGACTGCGGCTTCGAAAAAAAATTTGCAGTCAATTATATTGCCAATAAAAGAAAAAAACAGCAATATTTTTATCGGCAAATTCTAAAGTGTATAACACTGTCAATATATTTATTTTGTTGAAGTGTTTAAACGTGCTTACAAAAAAATTGTAGCCTTTTACAAATCGCTAATTTTGTTAGAATAATTTACTTATAAAATTACAAAATGGCAATATTGCGGTATAGAACTGAAGTTGACTCATTGAATTTGCTGGCAAAATTATCTACTTGCAATTTTTTGGATTGCAATTAATATTGATTGCACCTTCGAGAAAAAAAAAGTTGCTGTCAATTATATTGCTAATCAAAAAAAAAAAAAAAAACAATATTTTTACCTGCAAATTCTAAAGAGTAAAACACTGTTAATATATATATCTGGTTCTAGTGTTTCAATCGTGTTTACAAAGAAATTGTAACCGATTACAAATCTTTAATTTTGCAGGAATAATTTACTTACAAAATTACAAAATGACAATATTGCGGTGTAGAACTGAAGGTAATTCGATTAATAATATGGAAAATGAGGATCTCACAATTTATTACATAAAAAAACAATTTCTCTGTTGCACTCCTATTAACAAGTTCGATTTTATGGTGAGTACTTATCCTTTTCATTATTATTATTATTTATTTCTAAAGATACATAATAAGTATACAAGTTGACAATTTAGATCTAGTTCACAGAATTATCTTTTTATTATTAGTAAAATCTTAGTTTTGTCGCATTTAAAAGCGAATTTTACTAAACTGGCGAATTGTTTTTCTTCTACTTTATAGATCGCCGGAGAAAATGTTGACAGTGTTGATGTTTACATCCAAGAAAAAATCTTGGATAGCACTGTAAATAATCCCATTGTAAAAAAGTATCCTTTGAAGAAATCATATCAGAAAGCATTTTTGAAATTTATTATCGATAAGGTAAAATTTTATTTGATTTTGTACAATTATTTTATATTTTAAAGAAATTGATTTGAAACAATATCATAAAAGTTTCATTATGTTGTTTCAAGTTATTGTTGGAGTTAATTTTATTTTATTTTTACAATATAGTTGGAAAAATGCAAAGAAGAAATTCACGATGACATTTACGACTTATACTGCAGGCTTGTATCCCACGATGAAACATCAAGTACACATTACCGGCATTTTTTATTGAATGAACAAAGAATTCAAGATTGTATAAGTTTAGAAGAAAGTAAAAGTATAATATCGCAAGGAACAACTGGATTGTGTAGTTGGCAGGTATTTATTTAAAATTTTTTAAAATAAACTACCCATTAACTTTTCTGACACTAAATTCAAAATTTATTAACAGGCTGCTTTGACTTTAGCCGAATGGTGTATTTTAAACAAATCTCAAATTGCTGGTAAGAGAATCTTGGAACTTGGGTCTGGAATTGGTCTCACGGGTCTTGCCGTTATTAATATCTGTTCTCCGAAAGAATACACTTTCTCAGATTGCCATCCTGCTGTTTTGAATTTGTTGTCTAAAAACTTACACTTAAACCTTTCAACTAACTCGAAGGAATATACTGAAAACTTAGACGAGAAAGTTCGAAGGTTACAATTTAGAACAAGATACAAAGACACAGAAGTTAGAGTACAGAATTTAGACTGGGAGGATATTGAGGAATACGTAACTGAGAACACTCTCGTGCCTGAAATAGTCATAGCTGCAGATGTTTTGTACGATAAAAGTAACTTTAGTGCCCTTTCGAATGCCTTAGAAATGTTATTAACTAAAGGAGCTGGATATGCAATTATTGCAGCTACTGTTCGTAATTCTAGTACAATAGCTGAATTTCTAGAAAAATTAGGTAATTTACTTATAATTCAGATAAGTAAAAAGAATTGGAAGTCGGATAAATTTATAAAAAATAACACATTTGTTTTCAGATTCTAAACTTAGTTATCATGAAGAACAAGTTCCGAAACCTGACGTTTTTATTCAAACCAGCGACGTACCAATTAGGATAATTAGAGTGTTCAAGGCACCTTCTTGATAGTTTTAAACAATGGTTAATTTATATCAAGGACGACGAAGAAGGAAACAACTGCCTCTTAAAGAAGTGGTAATGAGATAATTATTTTATTATAAACCTTGTATTTATAAATAACAGAGTTGCCATTAAAAATATTTATAAAAGTATTCAAAGTTGACCACTCAAATGCGAATATCGTAACTAATTAACAATAATAAACTTAAGTTAAAACCACTTTCTCTTACTATGGCGTTTAAGTTTCACTTCAGCCTCATCCACATCCTTATCGGCATCCTTTTTATGACTTTTCTTTAGCTTCTTTTCTTTGAACTTCTCTTTAAGTTTTCCCTTCTTAGTTTTGGACGGTTGATTTGCATCATTATCACTAGCAATATCATTTTTGTTCTTTGCTAAAATCGTAAGAATAAAATGTGAAAATAAGGTCAGTAAAAAAAAATAGCGTGTTATACAAATTTTTTGCGTAAACTTACCTGCATATAAGCCCATGTGCTTGTTTATACTGCGATCTTCCTCAACTTCTCTTCTTCGATCCATTTCAAGGCACTCAACTATTTCATTCCGTCTTTCAACGATTTGCACCAACCTATAAAATAAATTGAAACAAAAGTTTAATTTTAAACTGAATAAGTATTATTGTCAACTAAAGATAAGAAACGCACCTTTGAATTAAAGTTTCTTCTCTCTGTTTATCGAAATCAGTTTTTGTAGCTTCAGGTTGGCACATAAGGCACCTAATTTGATATTCTATATCTGCGTGTTCTTCTTCAAGCCTCTGCTGTCTTCGTAACAGCATTAGTTCTGCTTGCCTTCTAAAAAGCTCATTCTTTTCATTAACAAGGGCAAACAACTCTAGCACCAATTCTTCTACGTCGGCTCCTAAACTTGCATCTGTAAGATAAATTACAATCAGTATTACGCTCCACTTTTGCAGTTAATGTCTGCAGTCTTATAATCTAGATTTTAAGGAGAAAAATGTTTACCCATTTCAGTCTTGTCTCGAATTATCTGTTCTAAACGCACACCTTGCTTTTCCAAGCCCTGTTGCTGCATTTCTATTTCGTCTAATTCCAACTTAACATCTTTCAACGATAAGACTTTAATCTGAAAACAAAAAATTGCTAGTAGTAGAGTTATTAAAAAGAGAAATAGAAAATATTTTAAATATTTTTATCTTCTAGCAAGGCTATTTAAAATTTAATACATTATATTACCTTTCGTCTGTGGGGAATCGGACGGGGTGGAGCAGGACCCTTTTTTCTTTTCCATTTTCCCTGTATACTCTTGTCTGAATAGGATCCATACGGTGGATTATCAGTGCAAGTTAGACTCTGTCTATTCCTATTCATTTCGTTTTTGCTGGACTTTTGATCTTCCCACAAGTTAAGTTTAGAAATATCTCTCTGATCGTCCAACTCGACGATCGAAGATTCATTGAAGTTTAAAGGCATTGCATGAGATTGACTTTGAGGCGTACTAGTTGTCAGAGGCGGTGGTGGAGCTGGTTTTGTTTTTCTTAAACGTGGTATTGTACGAGGGGATGTATTCTGTAAGTCATTAAAATATTAGTTACAGTTCTTGTTTACATTATTAATAATCATATTTAAAAAATAAAAGATTTTTAAATACTAACAGCATGAGTTGGTGTGGCTGGATTAGAATTAGACGAAAGGGTTTCTTTGGTGGGTGGCTGAGGTGCAGGTTTTTTCTTTCGATAAGTTCCTCCAGGTGTAGTTGCAGATCCACAACTACCCAGGGAAGTGTTTGAGGCATAAATCCCACTTCGCTCCAAATCTGCCTTTGAAGGGCAAATACCTATTTCAGTTTGCCTTAAAGAAAATTATAGATTAATTTAAAAATAAAAAGATAAAAGTTTAAAAGACAAAAAATGTCCATCAAAATACAACTCACCTCACGGTTCGAGGTTTAGGAACCGGCACATCAATCGGGAGAGTTCTATCTCCGATCTCGGTGTCACTCTCATCATCTTCATCGCTCAAGAAGGGATTCAAATTAATGTGAGGAGCCTGCAATCGTCGCTTAACAGGTGTCTGCTCGGTTTTATTTTTTCCCACGACGGTACTTCTCATAGCAGGCTGGGGAGGAGAAGCGACTTCTCTAGGATCTTCATCCTCCTCACTGTCGAAAGGATTAGTGGAGCTATTTGCCTGATCCTTCTCGATCTGTTCATCCTCGTCGGCAAACGGATTTAAGGCTTCAGGATATTCCTCGATGTCGCTGAGATCAACTCCCTTAGCGGTAAATAAATTAGATTCTGTACTGACACTCCTCGTTTGCGGATCCATTTCATCAATCATTTTCTTCTGTACGTTGACCACACTGACGCCTTGATCGGAGGAAGAAAGTGGTTCTACTATCTCGCAACTATCTGCGACTTCTTTTAAAATCTGAGAAGAGTCTCTCGACTCCAAGGGTTCTTTCGATTCTGAGGGCTTTTCCAATTCAAAGGGGTTTTTTGGTTCAAACTCTTCTGACTGCAAAGATTCTTCTTCCCACTTTTGTTTTGCAGTCTCCAGATCTTTCTTCAAAATAGCAGCCTTAACGGAATCCCCTTTCCAAGCTCTGATGTCGTCGGACTCCTGACCCTCGAACATCTTTAGTCTTTGCTGAACGAAGGAGGGAGGATTGGCTGCAGCCCCGCCGAGTAAGTCTTTGGTATTTTTCTTAAGATCTAGACTCTTATTATCTACGTCATGAGACGAAATGGCAGTAAGGCGCTGATTTCTAAAAGATCTACTGTCTATCTCTAGCATATTTATAGGGTCGCATCTTTTATCATCGAACTCATCCCTTTTGGGCGAGCTGGGTGCCGAAGTGTCTGGGGATGCCAAGTGTTCTTCCAAAGAGTTTTCGTTATCGCTGGAGGCTGACGATTCGAAGAGAATCTCTGGACCATCAACTACAGAGAGTTCGTTGAGTTTCTCGGAGAGCAGGTGACTGGCCATGAAGTTGAGCCTCAACTTTTGGGTGTGTGAAGTGCTCTCTGAAGTTGACGAAATCCTCGCTGAAGCTGGTGGGCTTCCAGTGGCCTTGGATGCTGTTAAACCGACCTGCTCTGATTTTTCCTCGTCACTGAGAGGTTTTTGGTAAACATCGTCTGAACTTTGTTGACGAGAGTCTTTCGATGTTTGGACCATGGCCGCGTTATAGCTCTGGTGCATTGTTGGAAGAGTTAAAGATTCTTCATCCGGACAAGTTTCACAACAATATTGATCTTCCTCAGTCTCGTAGTAGTTTCCAGGTGTTAGCTGATTTTTGCATCGAGCACAACGAAAGCAAGTGCGGTGGTAGAGAGTCCTGGACACCACGAGCTTCTCAGCAAGGAACACAGGAAGCCCACACACAGCGCAGGGATCTCTTCGCATCCCCAAACGTGACCCCATCTACATAAACAAAAAGAGAGAAGTTAATTGACTGGCATGTCAGTTCAGAGTTATGTTATTTAAAAGGTAGTGCAGGGTGGTATTATTTACACCGAGTTGTGGTCGGTTTAGCAAGCTTTCATGTACGACCTTACCGAAGCAGATCTTGGACCTCGAGGTTTCTAGAGATCAGTTAGAAAATCGCGAGATCATTTCCCGGGAAATTAAAACTTTAAGGAGCTAAGGATTTGTCACGAATTATCAGACATTCAATTCTTCTTTTGCATGCGAAAGCCTGGTATAAATTAAGAGTAAATGTTAGTATAATTTTGTTTTATCATACCTTTGTTCTAAATTTTTAAAAGGCGAGAAAACAATAATTCGTCACTTCCAGGATTCGATAAAATATTCTATAGACATTTTTCTTAAAGAAGAAAAGAATTTATATGAAGTTGAGTTGAATCTATTTGAAAAAGAAAGTGCTCTTTCCACGATGGAATCGCGATTAACTAAATCTATTAAAGATGATTTTATGGCAAACACAAAAAGTGGTATCAAAGACTACTTTCTACCATTTTTCACATGCCGAGATCAGACGAGATCAATGTGCGAAACAACTTGCACTTTTTACCAACTCTGGGTGGCATGTGAAAGGCATCAGCACAATACAAATTGCCCTTACAATTAAATTTGTGATCGTGTGCTGAGTAATTATTTCGTTAATTTTATCAGTCTAATTACCTCCACCTTTCATCTAATCACTCTCTTAATTACTAATTATCCTCACATAACGTCAAATGTCAGGAACTGCGAAAGGAATCAGTTTCAATCTCACAGTGTGGTCAAAATCAAGAAAAAAAAAATCCGTTTCTATCTTTGTCCATGCAAATTAAAATGTTTGTATCCGTCAATTCACATAAAGACTGCACAGCTCATAAAAGTCACGGATAATTAAGTCCGCGGCTTCAGAGTTTTCCAATCGATTATCTCTTCATCAAGTCACGGCTGATCGAACCACTGTCGATGAGTCGAACGTATTAAATATTTAATTAAATGTATATAAATTTCAAAAATGACTGACAAATGGATCTTAAGTATTATAAATTAAAGTATTCACTTTCTATCTGATTAATTTTTTTACATCATTTTTCACAATTTATCATTTTAATATATTGAAGTAGATCTGAACTTTCGAATGAAACTTGAATTAAAAACAAACTTAACTATTTCATAAAAAGGAAATCAAAAAAGAACCTACTTGAAAAATTTAATCAGTTTAAGTACATTGACGGCTTTTTTTATTTTCTCCATCGGAGCTTTTAAGCGCAGCTTTTATCTAGTCAATAAATTTTTTTAACAAAAAAGGTGATTTTTTCAATTAAAATAGGTGAAAAATCGGCAGTCAAAAAATTTAAATAATTCGATATCAAGATGAATTTGCAGAATTTCAAGAGATTTCAGGTCATTTTAAAGAATTCTGAGGGACTTTAATTATTATTATTATTTTTTTTTTAAGAATTTGAAAGGAATTCAAACCGGAAAAATGTTGCAATTCCAATTTTTATCAATTGGAAAAAGGAGAAAAGGTAACAAATGTCCAAAATAGGTGACAAAGGTGAACAAATTCAAAATAAGTGAAAAAAGGAAATATATGACGACCTGTGATGAGTATTTTTTATATCATGACCTCACTCTTGTGATATCGAAAGGATGTTATGTACCTATCACCACTTTCCGTTTATGATAAAATTACTGCGCGTGTTTTTGTGCAACACAAAATTGATTATTTTAGTTTTACATATTAGAGGTTCACGGTGAACATTTGAACCCTGATGAAAGAACTACTATAAGTGACCTTAATTAATTTACGCTGCTTTATATCATTTATTACCTTTCTTTTGTCATTCAAATTGTGAATTCAACTAATTACTAATTTTTAAAATAACGAGGTTTTAAAAAAGTGAGAAAGCTCTCTTTAGAGGTTCTTGGAGGCGGAAGGAATTGGCAATATACATTTCTAGAATTTTGAATCAATGAAGATATTCAAATACAACGAATAATATAATTGCCAATTTGTATGATGTACCTCGCGCTGAAGTTCTTGACTAGAATCAGTAGAATCTCTGGTTAGAGTCTGAGAAGTTGTAAAAATCTGTCTAGAGGCGTCGGCGTCAGGGCGATTTTCTGCAGCCATGGCTTTTGCCTTTTGCCAAATGACAATACATAGTACTAAAAATCTTGAAAGGAAGATGCCGGGCGACTGACTGAGCTAATTATTTCTGCCTAGGCCATTCGACGCATTCGCGATGCAAACGCACCAACTACTGGAGCTGGGATATAAATAGCACGCAACGGCACTATCACTTCCTGCTTTCTTAGTTAAAAACGAGGATAATTCGTGATCACCTTCATGCATAATGTGTAATGTATAATGTATATTTTATATTGTATGCGCAACATGACGTGAGATGGCTAATAAACATATTCCTAAGGCTCACTGACTCGGAAAGTCGGAATATTATATCTGCCCTTTCTGGGAAACTGGTTTGACATTGAAAATCTAAGTTCATCAAGAAAATCAGGGATTCATGCCTTTAGAGTAGGAGATTTGCTATTCCAATAATTAATTACTAAATTAAATTATCAAATACTCATAATTTTATCCAATTTTAATAGCTCCTTATAAATTGAATTTATTCATCGAGGAGTAAATACGTTTCATTGATTTGCTGAATTGATAGTTTAATAAAATAAAAATCAATTAAGTACAGAAGTAGACGTAAAAGTGTAAATTAAATTCGTTCAATAATAATGCAAATCACTTGAAATTATTTTAATAGTAATATAAAAATTATTGGAAACGGAAATTTTGTTCCAAATTTCCCTAAAGTTTTTGTACAAAATCTTTGTTTATTTTTAAATTTCTCTAATTTTTTTTTATTGTCGGGATTTTGGAAATTTGTATATTTTATATTTTAATCTTAGCTTTGAAATTTCGGGACATTACATTTTTCGAGAATTTTAATTTTCCGCAATTATATTTTCAGTATTTTTTCACATTCGAGATTTTAGTTTTTCGTCAAAAATATGTTGTCCCATAAAAATTATTGGAAAAAATTATTATATTTCTTCTGTGCAATATTTAGTCCCTCTTCTCCTTTAAAATTAATACAACCTTATTTCAAAGAAGAGTTTCATGCGTTTATGAATGTCTGGCCGATTAAGTAATTTTATATTACATGTAGGTCAGATCAACGTGTACAAATTCTTTCAATTAATTTCGTACCATAAAGAAAATATTGTCAAGAAAATCTTGAGTGAATAAATGAGTTTAAAAGATCTTTTCAAGATCATTTTCATTGAGATATAAAGTAGTTTCTCTTTTCACTTTGAAAAGTAGCACTTCTTTTCTATTACAAGAATGAATACACGAAAAAATCTACTTGTCAAGTGTGCTGAAAGCCCCATTGAAAGAAATTCCAATTTCTTACGAAATCTAATCGAGCCAGTGCAACGAGCCAACTAGCTTTCTTAATAGTTGCTCATTAAGGGTATTATGCACATTACTTTGGCCTAATTTTCCATCTATCCCACTCAGATATGATTTCGCTTAAACTGCTTACAGGTAAAGTGTCGATAAATATACGAGTCGTTGGAAAAGTGTAAATTAGGTTGGCGATCGATGGCTTCAAATTGGAAGATCGTTTGTATGCGGATCGTGTTTTGAAAAAAGCGTACACGCGAGTCGTTTACTTGGTCAGGACGACAAGAAAAGAGTCAGTTTTCATCTTAGCTCGTTTTGAACCTAGTTTCCTGAAAACTGATTGTTAATAAATTATTAATTAGATGAATAAATAATCAGTAGCCAAAGTAACTTAATAATTCGCGAGGTTAGTATAAATATTAAATTAAATATTCTATTAGACTAAAAGGGGAGTTAACTGCTAAAAATCATGCATCAGAAGAATTTAAAAGCTTCAAAAACAGACATGCAGTGCTGAAAAAGCAAGACAAAGCAAAACAATAACGACAAAGCAATTACCTTCTAGCAGAATATTTCAGGTTTATATTGCCCCATTAAGTCCAAGCTTTCCTCCTGGAGAACAAAAATAAATGATAAGGAGTTAACGTTTCCAATGAGAGGACATGACAAATGTGACAGAGTGACAAATCGATGCAAATTGATTGACATTCAATTCACTTTGCGAGTCCCGTCCGACGATAAATAATTTTCAAACTGCTAATTTTGTGCCACTTGTTACCGACTTGTTATAACATGTGGATTCTGTCATAAAAGGACACGTGAACATTGGACATGGACAATAATACTTGACAGTTTATGGGTTCAAGACTTTTACTACAGACTGGTATTCGATAATTGTAGCACTCGAGGCTCCAGTCACTAAATAGTCTTTAGACACATGAAATTTACTGAAAAACTTGTCTTTCTAATTGTTTTTATTGTTCTGCGTTCCGTGCTAGAAAAGTAAAATTCATCAATATTCATCAAGTTTTTCAATGAACGTTGAAAGGCAGTTTCGTTTCGAAAGGAAAACTCCAGTCAGCTCCAGTGAAGAAGAATTCTAATAGTAATTGAAAATAACGACCAATTAAAATTCATTATTTTTAATTAATTAAAATTTGGACAAAATAATTTATGCATTTTTTAATTAAAATTTTTTTAATGAATCTCATAATGATGAAAACTGGAAAAAGTTCTTAGAGTCCAATTTAAAAAAAGTACAAATTACGAACTTTAGAAAACTAGGAAATACCATTTCACTCGAAACTTTACCTTTAAACTCGAAATTACATTTCCCTCTAGAACTTTGCACATTTCAATTTCAGAGCATGTGTGGACGACAGAGAGAATATGAAACAGTAACACTCACTGAGAAAAGTTTGCATTCAATCTCGAAAAAGATAACATTTACAGTCATCACAGTACCTATTGTCATTAAAAAAGGTGAATTAGGTGAATTTTTTAATAAAAATAGGTGATAAATAGGGGAAAAATTGAAACAAGCTTAAATCAATAAAACCATTTAAAAAATTAATTTCTAGAGAGGACTTAAGGTTTAAAGTTGATTTTCAAGAAAATAGTCATTGCCCGTTATTTTCGCCCACTGTTGGTAAGTCAATCACGGTGGTGTACTTGAAAAAAGGTAGTATCATTGTTTCGTGATCAAACACAATGAGCCAAGAATGTATAATTGCTACGAACTAGCCAGAAATTTTTTCCTTCGATCCTTTGTGATCAGAAATTTAAAATTATCATAAGGGACGAGTAGTATAAATATTAATTAGATAGTGTGTAAAATGAAGAATTCGAATTTTGAGATTTGAACTGTATCCAACAACCTTAAGTTTCCTTACTCGCTGTAATGTGACTCGAGAAAAGTAATCACTAAATCATCTTAGTATGAAAAGGGTGCACGTGTGGACCATTGCGTTCTTTGAATTCGACCAACTTAATAAAAACTGTCATTAGCCTTCCCACACCACAGAAATGATTAATTGAATGACAAAATAAATTCAACTACTGATTTGTTAATGCAATTACGAATGAAATCCAAGAAACCTGTTGCGAGAAAAAGATAGAATGGATGAATCTTATAGGTAGCTCTCTGATGAGATTTATGAGCACAAATTTAATAAAAATAAATAACTCTCAAAGCCTGCAGTTGAAAATAATTAAGTTCACTACAGCATCTGACTTTAAGGATTAATTAAAATGGTTTAAAACTGTTAAACGAGATGAAAACGTGGGTATAGCTACTCTTCATGGATTATCTATGATTAATAAGCGACACTCTTTGTGCTAACTTCGCCTGGCTAATTGGATATCTGATTAAAATGATATAAATCGGCAAAGCAACATCTGCACACAGCGATTTCCATCGTCTTTTACTTTTAAATTAGGAACTAATATCTGCGATATAAGCAAATATGTGAAATGATTGAAGAACTATGTATTTGTCAAGTTCATTGAAGGAAATGGAATTTGGTTAACTAGCTTGCATTACAAATAGAAATATTATTTTTGATGCTTCACGATGAATATACGTACATTTGTTAGGGCGAGAAAGAATGAATTAATAAATTACATATTTGCCACTCTGAATTACATACAAAGGTCTAAAGAGCATCGAAGCCACATGACGTTCTACTCACAATATAAAAGTGCCGGCGAAAGAAAAATTACAAGAAGCATTTGCCTTGAAAAAAAAAAAATTGTTAAAAAATATCACGTAGGAAATTAGTTTTACCTTGGGTTTAGGCGACTCTGATACGGATGCGATTCTTTCACTGGCATTTTCAGTCGTTCTGTTCAGCGCCAATCGACTCGGAGATGAACCTAAAAAAAAACGAATACCATATTAAAGAAATTGTTGGAAAATTCGAGGTAATTCGTTTCAGTAAACGTAATCACTTCAAGTGTCTTGCGTGGAATTTCGAATTTAGGTTTCCTCTTGTATTATTATTAGTCGATGAAATTTATAAATACGTTGCTGATATCCCAAAGGATAGGTACATATCGAAATTTTTGACATAATTATATAAATTAATTCTGCGAGGAATGATACTTTATAAAAAAAAAAAATATTAGTAATAAAGGAGCTTATACTATTGTAAGTTTGAGACAAAGTACAACTTTCACTAAGAAACAGGTTGGCAATGTGAACAATAAAACGTGTTAGAAAAGTAATTGGAAAGCTTGTTAATTATTAGGCTAGAAGGATTTCTAATACTGATTATCTTTTTCCCTGGCAGTTTATTTAAAATTAGCAATTATAGGCGCGCGGGAAACATTGCATTAATAATATTCAAATATAGAAAAATATAAAATTACATGATTACTTTTTAAATTGTACGTCGTACTGTCGATTAAAAATTTAACTTATCTATAATAGACCGGGACAACAGTAGCTCGATTGTTGGATTGTCGTAACTCATTTATTTATATATCCTAATCGCGATAAGGGGACATTTGAAAAATCGATGTTTTTGCATTCCAAGGTGTATATGCCGCTGCCTTCCACACTCAGGAAATTATCGCGCCTGCTGTCTGTTATATCTGTTATATAGTATTAGAACGCACGACGAAGACAATACGTGAAAGTGACTTCATATCGCCTAGAAATCTCTGATGCAGGTCGCACAAGGGTTGTAAATTACAGGAGTTCTGAAAGGAGAGTAGTTTATTTTGATACGTGTGGTTGAAGATGACATATAAACTTTGATGATTAAAATCGAACCCTATATACCAGGTTTGGGTCACGTCACATCATATCACGATGCCGCGTGCGAGCTTGGTCACGTTTTTGCCATTTGAGCTTTTTTGTAATTTTGGCCCGAGAAAAATTTAATTCGATATATATATATATATATATATATATATATATTATATATATATATGTACATGTTTCGTGAATCTCCTCGCGTGCACGGGATAAATGGCGAAAAGGATTTTGAAATACACGTGAATTCAAGAAACTTGATGCGATAGACTGACAGAATACTTTGAAGTTTGAGGGACGCTATCGTTCAATCATCTGTCACTCTAGACATCCACTATCGTCAATTCAATCGAGACCGGTCGCTCGACTATGACCAGGGTCAAGATTATTTTTATGTATACTTTTTATTTCTGTATTATCAGAATTATGTAATACATTTGCTGGTTAGTCTAAGTGACTTGCTGACAGCGTGAAATTGCAGGAGAGACTGATTTCGTAATTTTATCAACGAAAAATTTCAGTGGGATCTGAGAGTTCAATACAGTGACTTAAATTCAATGGATTATTCAAGAAAGACGTTCTTCAATTTAGGTCAGCATATTAATTTCGATGAAAGAGTATTAAAAATGAGGACAAATATTTTTTTTTACCTAAAGCAGTCATCACAGCACTTGCAGTCATTAAAAAAGGTGAAAAGGTGAAGTTTTTTTAAATAAAAATAGGTCAGAGACAAGTGAAAAAAAAAAAATTCAAACACATTTTAACCAACAGAATGGAGACACTAAAAAATTGGCTAGAAGCAAAAAAAAACCTTGATCTCTAATCCAAGTTAATAAAATCTGAATTATGAATTCCGGAGCAATTCAAAGAATTTGAAATTCAATTCAAAAGAATTTTAGAGGATTTAAAAGAAGTCAAAAGAAGTTGCAAGAAATCTAAATAAATCAAAAGAGTTTTATACAGATCAAGGCGGATTCAATCAATTTTGAATGATTTTAAAGAATTTTAAGGAATTTAACAGATTTCTAGATATTTTAAGTGATTTTAAGGAATTGACGGAAAATAGACGATAAAAGGTGAATAGGTGACGACCTGTAATGTCAGTTAAAAATTCAATCTTTCTTTTCCATTTTACGAAATGTCATGGAAATTATATTTTCCGCGGCTTTCGCATAAATCTCGTCCTCTAAGGTTTTGGTAATAATTCAGAAAAGTCCGAAGTTATTAATGTCTGATTGATTATAAATTTTAAACATTAAACTCAAAGGTAAAATTCTGAGTGGAATCGTCTCTTTGAATTATTACAAGACTGTGAATTATTGTCAGTATTACTTGATTAGCAATCGATATTTCTCAATTTCATTCAATCTCAGACAGGCAGCTTGTACCCGCAGGCTCCTAAGTAATATTTAACGGCTGCGATATTGCGGCTATGGTAATAATAACAATTATTACGATAATAGTTGCGAAATTAGTCGGCGGGAGAAAGGTCAGCGGGATGGTAATTGTTGGCAGCTATTGTCTGAGAAAGCAGGCGTTGCCAGAGATGCAGACAAATTATTATAAAAAAATATGCTCGACGTCGACGGGAAACGGCACATTGTTCTTGTGCTTCATTCTTCATTTTATTGTACATTATTATCAACAAATTCTATTTACGCTCTATAATTAAAAGAAAATTTTCTCCAAGCTCTCTCGAGGCAAAAATGCTAATTTCTCATAACGAAACTCAAGTGCTCAAAGTTTTTTAAATAGTCGTAACTTGGAAAAAAATGATGTTTCAAATGATGCAATTAGACAAAGCATTTTTATAGGAAAAAAATTAAGTCATGAGACTGTGGAGCAAAATAGAATCTAATAAATTATTTATGCGTGTTTAGTAAATAGGATTGGTGCCGTTCATGGTGTATTATACAGTGAAGGGTTATCATGCAACTGGAAAGAAAATCGCCTGGCACACGTTTAGATAAAGATTTATGTAAACATGCACCTAATGTTAATTTTCTCTCTCTCACCGCGTAAATGCAAGAGGCATTACATAAGATAAAAAGATAAGAACCAGCCGGCGGCGGCAGGATGCTTTTATTTAATAAGGATGAACCGCAAAATTTTTCTCACCTACCACTGATAATGACAATAATAATAAAGTCGTTTCGTAATAACTTTCATCCTCTTCAACCAGTCAGATCGGTATGAGAAAAGGGCGGAAGCTGAGTTGCACGCGAACCTTAACCACCTAACTACATATACAATATACTTATACATATATGGAAGATCAAACAAGCCTTCTGATTGGCCAAAGTTGCCAGACGATGGTCAGTCTCATAATCAACAACCAATTAACATAAAATATTTCTTATTTTTTTTAATGTAGAATTTTGTATTTTTGTTCTTGTTAAAACCCTTAAAGCTTTAAAATTGGAAAAAAAAATTTTTTTGAAGGGTCTAGAACTGTTGAATTTCAAATTGAAATCATGTAATATTGCTAGTTATTTGCATTTAAGTTTTATCAATGAGAAACTAATGCTATGTAGGAATTATATCTGAATATCGAATTTATGAAATTCCCGACGAAAATGAATAAAAAGAGAACGAATAATGTCATTCATTTTGCTTTTTCATCGAGGCCAGTATTCATATATTTCTCATTCATTACGCTCGTGCCAATTTGATGGTGTGAGCAGTACGAGCAAATGGCTATGAAAAAGTCAAGAAACAATGACGTGTAATTCAACAAGTGGTTGGAAAAGATCTCGATCTCATCGATTTAACGCAATATATATATATATATATATATATATATTTTTTTTTTTGCTCTTATACTGGCGTTGGTGGAAAGATGTGAGAGAGAAAGGGAGAAGACAATGGATCGTAGATCGTGGGAGGATTTTAACGGGTGTCTGTTTAAATTTAAATCTCGTCGTTGGACGTCCGTAATCCGTGTAATTAATGCTGGCTTCACTTTCGTTTTATAGTACGCGCTTGGTACTTCATAATGCTTATCTACAATTTAATACACTTTTCAAACAGTAGCGTGACGACATGCTCGCTATTCAGTGATGAAAACTACAAAGTAAATAAAAATTCTAATTAACGAACTAATTTTTGTTCATTTTATTCATCACAACAGAAACTTGAACTCAAAAAATCCTACTAGCATCTATAAGGGCAAATGATAAACTATGACGTCACTATTTACCGACCGTACCATACATATTTTCTCCGGCTTCTCATTTTTAAACTAAAGAAGATATCTCGCTGAAATTTTAATTAATTTTTAACTTTTTAATGTAAGTGAGAACAGAGCTTTAGTGCCCTGACTAATACCAATATCTTTGCTAATAATGAAACGAAAGCACTAAAGCCCTGTTCCCACTTACATTAAAAAATTAAAAATTTCTATCATTTCCAAAAATTTCAGCGACATATTTTCTTTAGTTTAAAAATAATAAGTCGGAGAAAATATATATGGTACGTTCGGTAAATAATGACGACATAGTTTACCATTTGCCCATATAATTGGATCATGG
>JAUEJJ010000046.1:12171052-12183339 GCA_032164275.1 Synergus coniferae
CTTGTTTCATCGCGGTTTGAAGATACTGTATTGCTTTCAATGATGATTGATATCAAGGAACAAGTTGCGTCGTACATATTTCACATGTCTAGTACTCGCTGCTAAACAGGACACATATTATATGCGGCCGAAGTTCATGTCATTCACTAGCCTCTAGCTTTCTCTCGTCTCAAAACTTTTACAGCCAAGGGGCTAGTTTTTTTTTGCAATTAGTTCCAGCCGAATCGACCAGAGTTGCTCTTAACTAGAGAGTCCACTCTCGACGAAGAGTGTGAAATTTAGCAAAGTTCTAAAGAGAACATAAACAACTGTTGATATTCCTCTAGTTGAGTGGTTTTTTTTAGTAGTGGCCATTGCGAATACTGCAATTATCTTCTAAACTTTCACTTTTACGATGTAATTAGTTGCTTATGCTGTGGATTGCCTCGAGTTGCGTTGTTGTAAATATTTGCGATCGAGCGCGAAAAAAGGAGTTAGAGACTGAAAATGGTAATAAAAATTCTGCACCTGTTTGTACAAGCTATAGGCATATCGCTGAAAGGTATTTTTTTCACAGTGAGAAATGTCTAAGACTGAAAAGAAGCGAGAAATTAAAAGTTAGACAGGATAAGTAATATCTTTCGCACGTATGAATACGAGAAAAGAAGTATTTAGAAACTAGAATTGAAAGCATAGAAATTTTAAAAGACATTCAATTTCAGGTTCTTTGGGAATATATCCAGAAGTGAAATTCTCACTTTGAACTAAAGGCGTTAATCATCTTATTATAACAGAATGAGGAGGCTAAAAACTGACCCAATGGATCTCGCCGGGGCAGAGAAAGCTCGAGGTTAACCCACGACATGTGCTGGACCAGTGCCAATTTGTGCCCTATTTGGTTCGTTTAGCAACACATTACAGGAGAGTGAAATGTGCCAAATGTAATGCGACACGATGTTTCCACCACTATAACTTCTCTTATTCTCGCTCGATTACATCGCCCAAGAGAATGCAACCGCGCTAACTTTTACTATTACCTCGTACTAAATCGGAAATCATCTAAAAATTACTGGCTTAAGGCCATGTACCAATTATCCGATCACTACCTTACCGGAAAAACCGTGAACTATGCATAAAACCGCGGTGCAAACAATTGATGGATGAGTGTAAATATAAATATTTAGGACCAGATAAATATCCCTAGCGAAAGCTTCGGATTGAAATTCATTGCGAACCAATTCGAAATTTTCCCAATCATTCCGGAATTTGTATCTGAACCAAACAGTTTCATTCCGATCTAATCTGAAGGAAGTTTTCAATCCGAATTAATCCGAAGCACATTCAAAATCAGTCCGAACCTTTAATCCGAATGAATCCGGTCAATCCAAATGAATCCGAATTTTGCGGAATCATTCGGAGTGATTCGGATAGACCAGATTAATTCGAATCGATCTATTGCCATTAATAAAGATGATAAGGTGGACGACCGGTGATGACTGATATATCAATAAATGTCGAAAGTGCATTGCAGGGAAAAAATGTCGATAATTTATAGAGATCGGATACCTGATAAACGCCTTGAAAACAATTCTCTCGAATTGGAAAAATTTTTAAGGATATTTGACGGTAGATGAGTAGGATGAGATTTTGAGAATTGCGATGCATATTAAATGCAATAAGACCAGATTGGATTCAATTTGGGCACAGGTTATATCAAGTCTCTCACCTCCGAAGGTTTGATAGAATTGCGAGAGGTAGGTGAGAATCGATAGACGATCAGGCACAGCACATGCAGCCATGTCCTCTGCATCCAGAAGAGCTGGAATCCCCAGATGCTGCTCCGCTACCCTGAATGCCAACTCGTTGTTCCCATAAATATCGTCCTTGTTCAAGCTCTCGAAGTCTCTGTAATCACGAAAACACATGTTAACTCTTTTTCCTCCATATATTGTTATCCGTTTAATCTACTTAATTTACAAAAGTATCGAGTATTTCAAAATCTACATTTTAAAATATGGGTAAAAATGACGACTTTTAATTAAATTAAATAAAAATAACGTTACTTTAATATCATTTAAATATAACAGAAAAAAGAAATTTAAGAGGCTCTTTTTCATTCTCTCAGTTGTCAAGTTTAGGATCAAGCTTATAATAATTCTTTGAAATTAGTATTTCTTTATCGACAATCGACACAATCAACAAAGAAAAAGTTTCTTGGTCTCTCTTTTTGTATGTATCGTGCATATAGGGAGTATTGTGTCTCAAAAAACCTTTTGGCAACTCGATCAGAATTCGCGAGCACGAAAAGCTCGTAGAGGTGACAAGCGATTGGAATCTCGCGATTTCACGATAGAGTCAAAGCGAGGCTCCGGCGTTGCAAACATTAGCTCAGATTAGCCGTGTTAAATTGGTCGAAAACCGGATACAGGCATGCGCCTATTTATTCTGGAATCCAGATGTGTTGTGTTGTGTTGTGTTCAACCATTTGCGATTTACAATTCAGCAACACTAAACAGTGCGCACACATTGCCAACCACGAAATTAGTAACATAATAAACGAGATTGACGAAAATCCCTGGATATCCCTCTCCGGTGACTTTCGCTCCAATTATTTATTGCACAGTAGCTCTTTCAGCTCGATTAATCTGTATCTCGTATATAGCACTAAATCTAGCGAAAGTGCAAAAAAGGCAAAATGCAGTCTTTGAGCGGTACTCGTGATAGTGCTGGGTTTGCTTGATTCTTTTACTCTGGCAGATTAACATTTTTCGTAAGTGCAACGGAATTTCAAGATAAATCTGGTCGCCTGTAGTCTCGCGTTTTGCATTTCATTAGAACGGCTGAGTAAGATGAATCAATAGTCGGCTCTCCTTCAAAATCTTTCCCACGGCGCCCCGTGGATTTTTTGATGAAGGTCAAGGTAGACATAGGACGGAGATCTCAACCTCGATTACTAAGGGCTCTCCTAACTTTTAGGACTGCGCCTTCCTTTGGTCCTCTATCTTGGAAAAAAAAAGAGAGAACCGAGTCAAAGATCCACATTTAGATGTTTTTAATCAAAGAAGGTGAATTTTTTAATAAAAATAGGTGACAAAATATTTAAAGAAACATAAACCAATTCAAAATCAAGATAAATTCGCAGAATTTTAAAAGATTTCAAGTATAATATTCAGGAATTAATAGGAATTTCACGGGATTGAACTTTTTATTTGGATTTAAAAAGAATTCAAGAGATCTGAATTTCAATTAAGTTCAAAAATTGCAAGTGTTAAGAATATTATGACTATTTGCAAAAGTCTTTTCAATCCGAAAATGAGCCAAAATTATATAATTTCAATATTACTCATTTTTCTTCAAATTTAGGTAACTGTATTAATTGAAAAAGAGTGATAAATTTCCAAGGCAGGTGAAAAAGGTGAACAAATTCAAAATAGGTGAAAAAGACATTAATCAAGTTTCTAGTGTCGACACTGTCGACGATGCGTGAATAGGCAAGAAATAATCATCCTCAAGATAATTTGTAGAATTTAGCCACAAATCGAGAAATTCTGGAAAAAACGTCTTGGAAATGAATTAAAGGTTGAAGATATTGCTTATGTGCATAGAGTATACAAAACCATAATACTAGGATTGAGGAAACAGATTATAAAGAGAAAATTATTGAAATATTGATTATAAGAACACCTAGGCGATGACATGGGTGGTGATTCTGACTGTGAATACTAATAGAAGTGTCTTCGACAGGCTTGTCGGTTTGTAATCGACTGAATGTTCTTTGAGACGAGAAACCAACCGATGACTCAGAGGTCCATGCCACACCCACCCTTGCCCTCCATTTTATTCGCCACCAGGCTGCCACCGCAACTATCGCAAAAAAAAAAACCACCCACACATCATATTTGTCTTTGTCATTCATTTTTATCATTCATTTTTCCACCTCCCACCTCCCACCTCTTAATTTACTTCATCATCTTGAAGAAATGACTTCTATTTGAATTACAAGAAGTCGCAGATGAAAAAAGTGACGAGAAGATACTAGTCGCATCGATTACATTTAATTTTCATTTTAAACGACCTGCACGAGGACACAGGTGAAAGCAAAATGGTACAGGTGACTCCAAATGACTAGGTTTCATATCGCAGGAATTACCATTAGCGATTAAGAAACCTGACAGCTGATAATTGCCCTACGAGATCTGCAAAAACGATACTTGTGATAAATGGTCTCCAAGAGAAATGTTTGCTCTATTCTAGTATTTCCAACAAACATTTAGATCCGGTCACACACGTGACTCTAACAGGACATGAACATGAGGAGAAAAAATTACAAACACCTTTCCAATCAAATATGTTAATTTTATCATTTTCCATTTCCGGCTTAGACCGAAATCTCTTCTCGGATTTATTTACATTTCAAAGCTTTCTACCGTATAATCACTTAGTTTGTAAAATAGATGCACAAGAACTTAATTCAGTTTTAAGCCAGATTTATTCGAAACATATTAAGATGTGAACTTAAGATGAAATTGTGAGAAACTTTGTGAGAAAATTCCTGTTGATCCGTGAACTCATCGGGCTATAATCGGCCATTACAAATTGATTTACGAATAGGTACGAATATGGAAATTACGAAGGGAATGGTTTTATCGTTATTTTCGACAATTTTTATAACAATGCCTCATATCCTTATAAAAGTAACAATAAGATGTAGAGAGTGCGATCCGAGGTTAAGAAGAATAAATAAAGATCGTTTTTTTTTAAATTTGACTCTCCTTAACTTCGCCTGCGGCTCTCGAAAGCGTTGCTCAAGAATTTAAACAAACCTGAAAGGATGAAAACTCATAAATAACAAACAAGTGATAAATAATCAAAATAGATGAAAAAGGTGAACAAATTCAAAATAGGTAAAAAAGGTGAAGAGTTGACGACCTGTGATGACTGAAATTGCTACAATAATTAGGTTTAAGCTTTTCTAATTAATAAGTTGAAGCAGATTCTTTTTTCAACCAAAGATTCTTTTATACGTAATCCGCACTCAGATTGAATGAAACGCCTCCTCAGAAGTAACCGGATCTAAAGATTTCTCGGCCCGAGTGATAATGCTTTAATAATAATAACGAACAGCTTTCTAAGAATATATCATTCGATTCGATAAAAGTTAGGTGCCTGGAATGCTGTCATGAAAATAATCGCTATTATGTTCTTATTCTTACACTGAACTGACTAATAACTAACAAGCATTCGTTAAGTCTACACGTATAGGGAATTATGGCCTCAGTTACATGCTAAGCATACATAATTCACACGATTTTGTGCGCTATCGTAAAACGACACTAGAATTAAACCAGTTCATTGCATGCTTAGGAGTCAGGTGTGCAGAAGCGTTTTTTGATTGTGAGAAAGAGGATAAGACTTCTATTAAAATGTCACCTAGAAATAATGAATCTTTTTGACAATACTAATCATTATTTGTTAGAGAATTCCTTCAAAAAATTATTTTTTTTTGTAAGATTTATGACTTCCTTCCACTGATAAACCAACTACTCATCTAAAATTTTTGTTTAAAGGCAATTGCCGTAGGAAATAGTTATCTCAAATGATGACGTTAGTTTAATAATGGTCTTCCCGGAAATGACAGATTAGGTAAAATATGATGGACCATAATGAATTTAAAATTAGAGTAAAGTTTACTATGAAACTTTACTCTAATTTATTTTTTGTCAAAGGAAATTTTCTTACGCTTAAGTTCGTAGAAGAAGAATTTTGTACGAAATAGAGCGAGAAACTTTGAAAAAGAATAATAGAGAGGTACGTGCTACCGCTACGTCTTTACTCGAGTTTTTTTTCCAATTCTGATTAATGGTATCCAAGGCGGCAAAAAGCGCGAAATCGTTGTAGCCAACTGGCACGCTTAATCCAAGAAAAAAAACTCGAGGATGAATCGAGTAGTTTCCATGCTCAACAGATCAGACTCAATATGGTCAGCTCACTATCAAGTGCACATTGCTAGAAAATCAGATCATAAAATCGGGAACGCATCCTATTTCTAAATCTGAAAATTCTTGACCAACTCAAATATCGAGTTACTAAATAATTTATCTACAAGTAACAAACTGAAACAGTTGAAATAGAATGTCGGTTTCCTGGCAGCCGTATTTCCAGTGGATACTGATCAGGAAACTGTGGTAATTGGATGTGCTTTGCTGTTCGAGTGCTCGGAATCAATTGGATGCCTGAAATCAATACGAGAACTGAGAAATTCTCTTTCCTGTTTCGAGATCCGCTTATGGTAGCCAGTTACCACATACTGAGTGTCACTTTTGCTCCTGTACAATGTATATCGATTTCCATAATAGATTGGCCATCCCTATAGCACCATTACCAGCTTTTGCGTACCATCTAAAATATTCCAGTGCAAACAGAAGCTGAACTAACTATTAATCATTTCCATTATTCATCACCCTCGTAATCGAGCAGTAGCTAATTGCCTTGATGCTCCTGGAATTGAATCTATTCGACAGAATCAGGCCTGTCATAATTGAAAGACACATAAACGTGTCGTACAAGATGCTAATTCAGGTTCAATGATAATTTTGTAATCAGAGATTTGTTCGTAGCGCTTCGTGCTCTGGAATTATTGATCGTCAAGCTTCGATTATTTATATTAATTTTGTAATATTTTCTCATATGTCACGTTTTTTGGCGGGAAAATTTTATTTATTTTTTAAAAACAGTTTTGGTTCAATAGCATTTTTTTCTCAGTGTAGACGCCCTGTTCTTATAATTATATAAGTTGCAAAATGCATCCAGAGAATTGATACAACTTTTATTCTTCTACAAGAGGAGCCTATTTTTGTATTCTCATGTAGCCTATTTTCCATTACTGGAATTGGCGACTGCTCGTTATACTCGTCGTTATTATTTCCCTGGAGACTCTTCAGGATTTTGGTTTGGACCAGAGCCAAGAAGATACAGGACTGAATTCAAGCAGGGTAGTGCTACGAATAATTGACGAGAAATATGAGTCTACCTGGTAGATCAGCAATACACCAGACTCGTTTATAAATCATCCTTGTGGTAGACACCGCCGCTCTTCAATTTTTAGGCATCAATCGGCCCTTAAATCAAGATGCGCTCCAGGCGATATTAATATTCAAAAAAAAAAAAAAAAAAAAAAAAAAAATTATCCATTTTATAACATGGTGATTCTTTCAATAGAAACGTCAACTAATCAAAAAAGAAAATATATACGAATATGCTCTATCTCAAAATAATAGAATATTTTAATCGAGTGGAGTGCATGTGAATTTAATTTCAGTAAATGCTCGTGACAAGTTTAATCAGACTGTCGCGAAAGTACGTGCAGGGCGGATATAAAATCCCCAAGGATCTCTGAAGATTTAACATTCCAAACCTGACTTGCTATGTCAACGAGGATGTATAATCTCGACGATAGTTGGCGTTCAGACGAACGATAATGCTTTGGATCCGCTTTTCCTCAGTTTACCTAGTTGATGAAAGATGCAGCCAGCGATACCAGTGAATAGCTTATAAAGATCGATAGAAAATTTATATCCTCGGATCTTCTTTTTTCCTACATACACCTTCTACTTCATCTGAAAGCAATTTGTCTTTAATATTTTCAGCAAAAGCTTCGGAAATCCTATTAAAAAGAACTAAAAAAAAATCACTTTTAGGCCTTTTTTCAGGACACTAGGTACTGTGACGACACGAGGATTTAAATTATGAAAGAAGGATTGAGTTACTTAAGTGTTGAGTCAGAGGAGATGCAAAGACACAGGGCACAGTGCAAGCTATTGATGTAATTGAATTTAAGATTCTAGACTCTACTACTCGTCGTTTCTATAATCCACATCATATTCTATACTAAATAATGCATAATGAATGCGTAGACGAGCACGTGCTGTTTCCTCTAACTCTCTTTTTGTTTCTCTCTCATTACTCTGCCCTGTTCTGCCCCCAACAAGAACCCAGAAGCTTAGCTCCTTATCTTCTCATCATAAGCACTTCTCTTCCTTATAACGATACCGAGCTGCATATATGTACGACTTTAATGATGACCACTTGTTCCCTAGCTTGCCAGTTTTACCGCCTTATTTACTCTTAGCGCGAAATTGCTTCTATCTGTCCTCACATTTGGATTATATTCTGCCAGAGACTTTCCTCTGGAAAGAAGGTCGTTTCACAGGCATTTGAAGATAATTCACGTCCTATATTGCTCGTATTATTTCCAAGCTTTCTATGAAGAGAGCTGCATAATGTGTGCTATGAGTCACGAACGAGAAAAATACTTGAAAAAAAATAATAAACGGATTTGGTTTGTTTCCAGGGTGGCGATTCGGCGGACGTCAAAATCTGTAAATTTCTTTAATGTGTAAATGCAATCTGACAATCTCTACAGTTTCTTTTTTCTATGCAAATTACAAAATGCACTCAGAGCATTAATAATACAAACTTTTCGGTAAGTCACTTGGACAATTAATATAAATTCATATTCATATTAAACGCCCATTTAACAAAATCCCATGCCATTTAAAAATTAAATCTGGAAAAATCTACATCATTTGAGATTAAAAATACATTTTTTAACATTATCTCTGGTAAAGTAAACATTTGACTCCCACGCAAACTTTCCTACAAATCCTAATTCAATTTTGTGCTTACAACGTAATTTCCAGACACTTTTTTTTTTTATAAATTAAGCCTTTAAACTATTTCATTTTTTCAAAATTTTTCTCGAAAACTTTATGTACCAGAAGTTTTGAACGTTCAAATGAACGAAATATTTTTTCCCAATTCAATTTTATCCAGAAATATTGATCCAACTAAAAATAACAATATACACATTACAAATTTCTCTCAAGCAGAATTACTTTCAATGTTAATGAATTAATATTTAAAAACTGTTTCTGGTTTAAAATACAATAAGTATAAAAAAAATCGTTCATTTGAGCGTTCAGAATTTTTCTGTCGTAAAACTTTCACAGGTTTTCTATAATATATCAACCCTGATAATTTATCACTTCGAATTACCAAAACAGCAAAGGGGGAAAAGAAACGTTTCTAATAAAATTGACAGTGTCAGGGGGTACAAAAAAAATGAAAAAGCAAAAGACATCTTTGAGTGTATGCAATTGACAATCAGAGGCATTTACAAGGGTCATTTTGGTGTACTTACATGAGGTCAGGCCGAAAGTGATGAATCATTGCACAGAAGGCGAGACCATCTCGCCACGAGGTAGTCATGTTTTGCACGTTTACACCCTGATAACCGTCCGTTATCCGCCTGCACCATAGCTCCAGGGCTTTAGTTCCTCGTCGTTCACCCATTCTGCTTACTGCTTAGTGCTGTCTATTTCCGGTCACCAGTTTCTTCTTCTTCTTCTTCTTCTTACAATTCACTCAGCTTCGTCAAGCCGCAACTCTCGAAGCACTACTGGACGATCCGTTATCTGCAATGCAAAGAGAGAAAACATTGACTTGACACGTAACGTTACAACGAAGCCTCAAGCTATCTTTAGCCGAGGCAATATTCGTACAAGTTGCGCATTTCTAGCTTCCTTCTACTTACTAGAATCCTTGGAAGACACCTAACATCTGGAATGCAGGACATTATTGTATTTATTGTTTGTCAATCAAAAAAATATGCCAGAACTTTTTACCAGAGGAAATTGACCACTACCCAAAGATTCCTGCTATTTACATTGCAGAAATCTTGTCAGGAATCTTTTTATTGTCATTAAAAAAGGTGAATAGGTAAATTTTTTAATAAAAATAGGTGAAATATGGATGATAAGAAATTGTAACAAACTTAAACCAACAAAATGGAAAGATTAGAAAATTTAGCTAGAAAGAAAAAACAATTTGATCTCCAATCAAAGTAAATATTTAAATTCAAAATTCAAATTGAATTTTAACGTTTTCCTTCTTAAAATTTCTTAGAAAACCATAAAGATTTAATGAATTCTTCTGAAAAAGAAAATATTTCAAAGGAATTTAACAGAATTCAAAAGAGTAGAAAATATTTTTGGCCTAGTTTTAGCTGGTTTTAGTAAAAAAAAACATTTATTATTGCGAGCGTAAAGTTGGGGAAACTATAATAAATTTGCTATTATGGTAATTACCACATGCCCTTAAAAGATTTTAAGATCTTTTAATTGATCTTAAGGAATTCAAGGAATTTGAAAAGATTTCATATAATTTTGAGGAATTACTAGAAATTTCATAGGATTCAAATTTTTTAAATAAGGATTTTAGAAGAATTGAAAAGATTTGAATTTCAATTCAATTAAAAAATTGCAAGTACCAAAAAAAAATATTTTCCAGTGTTAATTATTTTTCATAAAATTTAACTGTATCAATTGAAAAAAGGTAAAAAGGCGACAAATGATCAAAATACGTGAAAAAAGTAAACAAACCGAAAATAGATGAAAAAAGGTGACGACCTGTGACAACTGATATTGAAATAAGTGGAATCACGTTTTACTGTGAGTTGTCTGAATAAACCTAATTCCTTCAGTAGTCACAAAGAGTATACAAATTTGCTCTCGTTAACTGCCTTTTTTGTTCAAATGGTTGCGTTCACTTCGCATGAATTACGCGTATGGTCGAGTTAGAATGACGTGTGGGCACATACGAAAAAGTTATATCACTCACTTGCCTTCGGCAGTATAACATATTTCTAAACTTGGGTGCAACCTGATACACTTTCTCATTCTTCTGTAAAAAACCAAAAGTCTTTCTCACTTCAGAAGACAATTTTTATCATCGCATGAAATATAATTATGATAATGGCTCAATATTAACATTAGACAAATTAGATAAGCTATGATTGATTGACAGAAGTAAACAAAAATTAGATACCTCTCTTTCAATCTGAAACATCGGTTCCGTAATTTATTTGGTCACAAACTCAAATTTAATGATGTAAGGATATTGTATAACAGTGTTACAAGTAAAGTAAATACAATACATTGAATTAATGTAGCCTGGACTCATCATTATAATCCTTCATACTCTGACATCATCAACCTTAATACGAAATTAATTAATTTTAATCCGCGTATATATAAGTGCAATCAGTAATTTCTTTTTTTAATTTACGTAATGGTCCTTGAAGCGAAAAGACGTCTTTTTAACAAGTAAATTCTTCGAAGCGAATTCTTTCTTTATCTTCTTCTTTAGAATGGTCCTTTCATGCACTTGGACTTGTAGAAAGTTTCCATAGTCACTAGTGCTCACTAAGACAGAGTGAATAGAATGTCAGTTGTCCAATAGTTTCTTCCAAAGTTTCAGACTTGAAATTTCTATTGTTCAGTCTGTGATCAGAGGGAATCGCAAAAATGTAGCCTAGTTCTTAAATCTTCCTCTAACCTTTGCAATCTGCCGTTTTTCTGACAATATAACGGAAACTTTTGGGTCCCTTCGAAGGACGAATATAAAGAAAATCTCGATCAAGAAACGAGGGCAATCATTTTTCCATAGTATGTAATTTACATTCTCCCGAAAATATTCGTCAGTATCCAGTATGCAGAGAAGCGATGTAATATTTATGCTAGGAGCATGTCTGGAATCGCATTTCTGATTCTGTGTACACGATACACGAAATGGACATGGAATATGAAAAATGATTCCGCTCACGTAAATCTTGCTTTGCAATCTTGAAACATGTTTTACCTGGTTTTACCTAATTGCAGATAATTACTATTTTACACATTACACTGGACAAAATCACAGAAAATGATAATTGTCTCATGATTCAAAGTCCCAAACATGCATGAAATAAATTTACTGTATGTTTATGCAAATTGCTATATAGATATTTTATTATTTTTCCAGAAGTTCTGTGTTGAGCGAGTCAATTTTATTGTATACCTACAAGTTAGTTCTATGCCCAGCATAATAATTATATAATTATCATTCGATTCTAATTCATAATACGCAATAATTGTTTTCTCTTTAATCGCATGTTTCTGAATTATTATCTGCTATTGCCTCTTTTCCCTGAGCAAAACAGTGCATAATTTAAAGTGCATTAGTATTCATTTTAATTGTGAAGAATCAGTCATGATAATGGAATCTGGGCTTGATTCTTGGTTGTGAGTATTCGCTAGGCAATATATAAGGTATAATTGAGACAAAAAGGAAACTATCAGGTACTGACCCGTAAGTGCCTGATGGTAAGGCTGAAGCTATTATAGGGATTGAGTTGGTTGAGGAAAAAAGAGACCCGTTAATTCGAAAGTCTGTACAAGCGATCATTTTCCACGTGGTTACTGCCTTTCTTG
>JAUEJJ010000046.1:12202007-12245519 GCA_032164275.1 Synergus coniferae
AGGAAAGTGTAATTAAACCATTTTAAAAATATTGGAAAATGTAACGACTACAAAGCTTCCTCTATGAGGAAGCAAAAGGTGAACAATTTCTAAATGGGTGAAAAAAGGTTATGACTGTTATTAGTATTTTTATACTTTCAGTTTTCCACCAGTCTTTAACAGAAAACATTTCTGTGACTGATATTGTAAAAGTCAAGGAACCCAAATGAAAGACGGAAGAGTTTAAACTTGAATTATTTGTCTTTCGTGGGAATGTGTCTATATTCCTAGAATTCAGTTTTTTTTAATGAGCTGGTCGTAAGAGGGTCATTCACCTGTCTAAGAAATAGAAAGCAGAGACCTTTTTATCTACTCTGTTCGCTTGACACGTTTTCATGATGAACCCCGGTAAATGGATCCAAAACTGAGGAGGATCATCTACTCGTGGGACAAAAGAGCCGAAAACGTATACCAAACATGTGTATGTTTTTAAGATGTGTACGTTCCTTTCATTAGATGACTCAAACAATTGGGTTGTAACGTTCTACCTTCGTACACGAACCAGCTGAGCGATGCGTATGGAACAAACACATCGACAGTCTCGTGCACTGGCTACTTGTCTATACATGCATGTATACACGTACATGTCCAGGATACCGTGGGAACGCGTATACAGGTAGGTAGTCATGGGATGAACACCGCAACACTATATGCGAATGCGCGATGCGTTGCTACTAGAGACGAGCGAACTTTGGTGAACAAAGAATTGGGCGAACTCAGGGGTGGAGAATAGATTCAAGGTCCTTTTTTTTGCACAAGGCTGAATCGAATATGGATTACCTCTCCAATTTACCCTACAATATTTCTCAGATTTATGTCTGTGGGTATGAAGTTATGGATATATGTAAAGCCACTCGTATGCACTCGGAAATTAATGGATGAAAGTTTTAATTGGCCTTAGAATACAAGTAGAATTTAGGTTGCACAGCACTTTTTCAAACTGCATATTATATTTGAATTTTCGCCCACTTTCATCCACGAATTACTGTTTTGAGGTCAAACGAAAATTTTTTTAAAGGTGAATCAACTTTACATGATCTCAACATTTAAAATCATCTTGACATTAAATTTTTTTCGGTGTAGCAGTGAAATAAATTCTGCACAAGAGAAAATACATATGACTATCAGTCGCTGCAATCAAGTTCTGGGTTCTTTAATATATGGCAAATTAATGGTGAGTGGCCAAATTTCGGTTCTACCTTTTGTATTTTGTTGAGAGTTGAAAGTTATTGCGTGTTCGAGTAACGGAGCGATGATTCAGTGCAAGAAGAACTTTATCAACAAATCGTATCTAATCGAGCAGAATCAACAAAGTGAAACGAGTCTGACGAGAAATGCAAATGCGTGTAAAAATTTGCCGACAGGGAATGAGTGTTACCGGATAATGTAGAGAACAGACCGAGTAACATATCCGGGTGGGTCAGACACAGGACTCACTTTAATGAACGATCGTAACTCGTTTGTTACGTTGCTATAAATCAGGAGCAATCATAAAGTAACGCAAAAAAGGCGATACTATTCTACAACTCTATATTTCAATGATTGCATACATCTCTCAGGGTCTACTTTCTTGAGAATTTAAAATACAACTTTTAAAATTATCCCATTGTTTTAGAAAATACTGTTATTATGTAGAAATGCAGCTAATGGGTGATTTAAACACAGTGCTTCGAAATCCCTTAAAATTCTTTGAAATTACCAGAAACGTCTTAAAATTTCCTTAAAATTACACGACAACCTTAAATATACCTTAGAATTTTTTCAAATTTTACGAAATCCTTAAAAATTCCTTAATTATTTCTGAATTTGGGTTTTCCTAAATTTGTATATAAAAAGTATATTGTTTGACAAAAGCCTTTACTGTCTCCAAGGAATGGCTATTTTAAATAAAATTGTGAACGTAAGAAAATTCTCTCTTCCTCCAGATCCGTGAGAACGTAAATATGCACTGTTAGAAAAATTCATACAACTTTTCACCATTGGTGTACAGTTGTCAATCAAGCTGCTTGTCAATTTCAATGTTCTTCAGGAAGGCTTCCCCTTCTTTATAATGTCTTTGCAATGTTATTTTAAATAATTTCTTTAAATAAAGAAATATCTTCAAATATTTATTTAAAGTTCATTCCCAACAGTATCTCTTGGATCTCATTTCGAGTAAGTTCCAGAAAATTTGAAATCTCTTCAATCTATATGTACTTGCATTTGTGGTCAAGCTTTTTTTCAAAAATCCCATTTTTCTACTCCTTTGAGTTTTATAGCTTTTGATGAGATTGAAGCAGAGTACTATTCCATTCCACAATATAGGAAAGCACACACAATAACAGGATAGCTTGTAGGGTCTCTTTCAATAAGAAGCGCATCTTTTGAAAGATATAACTACAGGTGGTTCTACCTCCAAACTTGTTTTCTTTTCAACCCTCAAGACATTTTGCAGGCTTCGAATGTCCCGTGTACAAGTTCCTAAATCTAATTCAACTTATAGAAAACAAGGGGCGACCATCTTCTTTAAGCTTTACTTTATTATAGAATTTAGAGTCCTTATTACTCGCGCTGGACAATCATTTTAAAGAAAAAATTTTCCAGATCCAAACTAGAATTTCCAAAACAGCTTATTGTATAAGTTTTAGGAATGATTACTAAGCAAAAAACTTTTAAGAACACTGTAATTATATTTTACTTTTATTATAGATTATGTTTTACCATATTTCATTTTTTTAAAGTGAACATGACTGAAAAATTCTGAACGTTCAAATGAATGAATTTTTGTGTTGATTTTATTTTAAATTAGAAACAGTTTTGAAATATTGATTTATTTAAATTTAAAATAATTCTGTATGAAAGAAACTTATAATGTCTATTATTATTTTTGGGTGGAACAATATTTCTAAACAAAAAAAAATTGGGAAAAAATATTTCGTTCATTTGAACGTTCAAAACTTTTGGTACATAATTGAACTAGATTAAACTTAAATACAAGTCTCGAATTTTTTTTAAGCGATTTGAAAAAGGCTTTTTTTCCTGGCCGGAAAAGGCGGGAAAAAAAAGTAGACATCACAAATCTTATCTAAAGCGTAAAAAATGACTGAAGTGGACTACAATTATTGAAAGGTGATAAAACTAACATTCCCCCCCCAAAAAAAAAACAATTGTCGACTGCCAGTAAAAGTACCGTATTTCCGTCACGTGTGACGATGAAATCGTATCAGACACACGAGGAAAGTGGGATAAAATGTTTTTTTCCCTTGTATCCGTCCGTCACGGTCTCGTTAATGTAAAAGCTGTAAAGCGACGTAGTCTTTTCTTCCGAATAAGGCTCGCACTTCCGGAGAGAGTATATGCACTATCAATCTATACCCATATCTATATCAACATTATTACATGTTTGCATGGATCCGTTACCTTACGTCACTGGCATGACCCGCTCTTCTCCGGACACCGACTGCTAAGCCTTTATAACCTTTCTTCCTTCTTATTCTTGGTCTCTAAACATAACCTCTTGGCTATACTTTTCCTCCCCTTTTCTTTACTAGGAAAAAAATGTGCACCTTCCTTTTTCCACTCAGTCTTGATTCCCGAGTCCCTAGACAGTATAAGATACTGTGTACCCTTGAAAATCTGAAATCTTCCAGCTTCACACCAGGTTCAATACACGGAACACTCACTAACCAGTAACCTCAGGTTCGCGGGATAAACTTTTGTCACTTCCCGCCTTCCACACAAAACAACTAAATATGTAGAGACGTGTTTGAACTTGAATCCCTATCCTGCCCAATACTGAGAATGACAGCAATCGCGCGTCTTGCCCACGACAATGGCGACCACTTGTTTACAAGCACGTGTGTGTAGGTCTCGTTCGTGAAACGAGAAAAGGCTTTTATGTGAGTCGGTAGTAGTGTGCGAGCCGGTTCGCCGAGTTTGGCCGAGCGAACACGAACGAGATATAGCTTCTATCAGCCGCGTTTACGTTCCTCATGCAATTCTAGTCTACGACTGAACGGACTGAAACTGAAAGACTGGACTACTGGAGACTGGAGAGACTCATTACAGTTTACAGCAAGTATACAGCCTTCCCCCTCCTCTCGAGATCCTCATACCCCTTCCCCTTCCGTTCACGGTTTGCTCGGTTTCTTGATTTATTTTTTCATATCCCTATGATTTTGTCTTGCCACCCCTCATTCTTTCCAATTTACGTACTTGTATCATGGTGGCCACAAAATCTACTTTTTCAATTTTCCTGACATTTCCCCAGGGGCGGACCCAGAGAAGGGCTTTTAGGGAGACCACCTAATAATTATTACCCTTCCCTACCACTGTCGTAAACTTCAATTGTCTTATATCTAAAAATTTCAATAAGTTTCGACTCTGTGGGGGAAACCGTCGTACCCCTCCCCTGGATTCACCACTGTATTTACTAATTTACATAATTACTAGGAATTTGAAAAAACTGCAAGTGATTTTAATTTTTAAGTATTTCAAAAGAATTCAATGGACTGAAAAATATTGCAAATATCAAATAAACATATTCTCAACTTTAAAAAATTGACTTTAGTTATTATTTTAATCACCCGGAAAAGTTTTTTCAAACTGGAAATGACCCGGAATTATCCTATCATTCATGCCTATTTAAATTTTAAAAACTCTACACAAATGTAAAATAACAGTGAAATATGAATATTTAATTGTTCACTCTGGTTAAAAAAACAGAATAACCTAATTAGTTTTTGAGGAATCAATTAATTATTTCCAGTATTGCGACGAGAAAAACAAAGTTTCTCCTCAAAATCGAACTAGGTCATTCGGTTGTATAATACTATTTTTAGAGAAATTTTATCATCCTTTGCAAATTAATACGCTACTCATCATATGTCACGGAAGATCTGGTCGAAATTATATTTTAAATCGTAAATTGAAAGAAAAACAAACTTTAACTGATCACATCAAATATATACTGAAATATATATATATATATAATTATATCAGAGATTATATATATATATATATATAACTGAAACATTTGAAAATCCAGGAACTACATATGAATAATTCTTTCGTCGCTTATACCCAGAATTACAAAATATTTCAATACACCCTAGTTAATAACGAGTCTTTTTTAAAACTTCAATATGAAAGCTGAGGACTAAATGAGAACTTTAAAAATTGATCTGCTCACCAATGATTGACGAAAATGCCTATACATTCGCGTTTCGTCGATAATGAATAGCCAGAAGAATCAGAGAAGTTCACGGAAGTGCAGCTCGCTCTCAGAGCGAGAGAAAAATTGGAACTATCGATTGTGTTTAAGCGGAAGAACCTTTACGGTTGATTTATTCGGACTATTCACATTGAAACTAGTCCTCTGCAGCGACGTTGGCGTGACATTGCCATATTCCCTGTAATGCAGATAAGTTCAAAATTTACCAGAAGTATTGCACTTCATATAAAGAAAATATATATAAACGGTTATAAAAATTCGAGGGCGCAACCTCCACTCTTAATGGCGCTTTAACTCCGCAAAATTACAATACAACCTCCAGTCGATGCTATTGCTGGAAAAATACTTAACTCGAAATTACGGATATGAATGAAACGAATTGTTTGATAGATGGGATATAAATTCTTCTGTCATGTGAATGAAAAATTGGCAGAGATGAATAGAATCGCATGAACCTTGCACTTGAAAGAAATAAGGAAGGTAAAAAGTGAAAGCATGAAATATTTTTAAGATACTCGAAGCTGTGAGAGATTTCAGGCATTTTTTTAGGATTGGTTTGACTGAGCGAAATATAAGAGAAGCGAGAGAAGCATATGTTGTAAACTGTCGTAGACAAAAGCGAGGTCCAAGCTCGGGGATCCTGCTGAGTTGCGCTTTTGGAAATTTGTTGGCTCAAAGAGGGCCGTCTTGGACCAGCTTGAGCCCCCTAATCCTACACTCACAATCAGAAACTCGTTCCATTGTTATGGCCGTTGTCGAGACAGCTGACCTCACTTTCCTCTATTTCCTTTCTTTCCCACAAACACTTGCATCAACATCTTCAAGACAGTCATTACAGTACCTATTGTCATTAAAAAACAGTTGAAGAGGTGACTTTTTTTAAAAAATCTAGGTAAGAAATATGTGGTGAAAAATTAAAACAAACTTAAAACAGCAGAAAGGAGATTCTAAAAATTTGCATGAATATAAGTAAAAAAAAACCTTGACCTTCTATCCAAGTTAATAAAATTTAAATTAAGAACTCAAAAGTTTAAATAACAATTTTGCACTGTTTATTAATAGTTTTATTTGCGAATATTTCTTAAGGAGTTATACCACCCTGGCGCTTAGAAAAATAGATATAAAAATAAACATTTTTCAGGGAAATGTTAGGAAATTTTAAGGGATTTCAGAGATTTCGTGGAATTTAAAGTATTTCAAACCATTTTAAGAAACGAAGGATTTCGTGATATTTTTATGGATTTTAGGACGTTTCTATTAATTTTAGAGATTTTTACAATTGTCATATTTTTGAGAAAAAATCGGAGCCTATAATAGGTTTAAAACTCTAAAATGACTTTTTCCTTTTAATAAAATATCTTATAATGATTTTTTCTTTACAAAAATAATATATATATATGTATATTATTTTTCTATAATAATTAATAATAATTAATTTTCTATAATCTGGTTTGTCGAAAATAATAAGTGACCAAAATATATTTATCAGCATACATTCTTTACATTTTCTTTAAAAAATTCTAAACATATTCTAAATTCTAAAATTTCTAAAAAAAAATATATGTATAGTATAGATCTGGTATAGAAATTATATGAATATATACGTTATACACAGCATGAGTGGTGTTCAGGGGCCTAAGGCACAGCTACGTAAGATTTAATTGAGACAAATTTATATCGCTCCATAATATCAAGAGAAACCGGCAGTGTCCCCGTTAGATCGTTATCTTGCGATTCTCTAACGCGATTTAAAAATCGCGAGGGTAAATCGTCTTCTTTAATGGATTACGAGGCTGCTTACAAAGTAATATCGTAGCTTTAGGAAAATCGTTAAGTTGAAGATTGCAAAAATTGAAAATTTATGCCCAAATTATTTTGTTATCACGTGCTCAATTTACTTTATAATCATCATTTTATTTTCCATTTAGCCCTAATAGTTATAAATTCGCTGATTTTTTACCTGCTTTCTTATCCCTGGAATTTTAATCACTATAGAATGTGAAATTTTTTCAAACTTTTTCAAATGAGGACTTTTTAAAGTTTATAGAGAGAAGTACTGAAACCTTACTTCATTTTGTTCAACGGATAGCATAAAATCGATTCAACTCAGAGGTGGATGAAAATCGAGATGAAAACAAAATCCTACAATGGTCATCAATGTATATTCTGTTTTCGCCATGGAGTTGAATTTAAATAGAGTGGCGATTGGAATTAAGTACATATTTGGCTGTTTCAACTCCATTTCGATTGCAAAAAAGCTATAGCCCATATAAAGGAATTCAAATGAAAAAGGACGCGGATTTATTCTATAATTGCAATGTCAATAAGTTTTCATGATTCAACTTTATCAATTTAAAAAAGGCGGAAAATGTCCACAATATGGTGAAAAAAGTTGAATAGGTGACGACCTATATAATGACTGCGGAAATATTCTGCACATGGAGGTATATAAATGATTGTTTGCGAGTATTGTAATTTTGAAGTTTCTTATAAAGTGAGAGGCCTGTTCGTTCTTTGACTTCTATTGTCTGGACGTACCTTATACATACATACTTACGTACATCCTTGCAAAGGTCATAAAACGAAGAAGCACGATTCACGGAAACGTTGAAAGAATCATCTACGGAATGTAAAATACGAAAACATCTGATGATGTTCTTTCTATAATTTAGCAAAATATATTTTCCTCAAACGAAATATTTCCTCAATAGCTTTTATCTCAAAAACCCGGAATTTAAAAGAACTTTAATATTAATCTGATATTAATATTTGAAATATTTTTAATACTTTAATAATTAAACATTTTAATATTCCTCACAATATAAGAAACACAATAATTGAGTAAGTTTAAATGTCAGAGTAAATAAAATACATATAATGCTAAATTTTAAAAGACAAGTAGGAGGCGTGTAGAACCAAATTCTCTTCGGTTAGTTAAAGGCGATTACGCGACTTAAAAAAAGTTCGCGGACATTTAACCCCTCTTGTAATGCTAATTAGTGATAACAGTTTTATTTGAATGGAACGAATTATGTCTGCTTGGTGGGATCAGGGTCGAGTTTAAATTGTTTAAAAGTACCACTTTCCTCATCCTCACAGACTCCGAAAAGTGCCGACAGCATTAAACTTAGAAAGTAGCCTTTATACTTCGGGACATCGTAAATTTAGAGACGTTCTTAAAAAGTCTTTAATACTTCAAGAAATTCCCAAGAAAGCGAAGCCTTCGCGAATAAATCATATTGCATCTGAAATGATATGTTTTAATTTCTCGAGAAAGTTTTCTCATATTTTCAAAAGTTTTTTCAAGATAAATTTAGTAAATTTATCAATTTAGCTGCCAGGCACACAATTTCATTTAAGTCACTTTTTTAAGAAACAATCACTATAATAAGTCATTTTTTTAAAGAAAAAAGGGTTATTTTAGCTGATTAATAACTTTAAATAATAATAACTTTAAATTCCTAAAAACCTCTTAAAATCCTTTAAAAACTATTGAAAATTTCTTGAAATCATTGGAAAACCACAGAATTAATCTATATACTCGCCTTCCCTGACATGTGGCTTTTTAATTATTATTTTGTTCAAAATTAATTACTTTTAGTCACTTTTTAGATTGAATTAATCACTTTTGTCACTTATTTTTTAAAGTACATTGGTCTGTAGCAGCCCTGAATATACAGTTTCAATAGAAGTTAAGAAAACAATATCCGCAAATGGTACGTGAGAGAGAGATTATTGCGTTATGTGACTATCAGCAGCAATATCTGTATACAAATCCCGCTCGTGCTTTAATTTGCGCAAGGACTCACGGATTTTACTCTATCGAATAGTTTTTCACACCTATCTATAGAGTGGTTGCAAAATTGAAACGTTTCCTACTCAGAATGAAGAAATATATAGAGACGTATGTAATACTCACGTTCGTGTTTACACATGGTGAATTCAACTCGATGACCTTTATTCCAAGCCAAATACGTATAAACGTACAGCGTTTTGCAAATTTTGAGAACTCATATGGCGCCAAGTTCCATGGAAACTGAAATAGAGAGCAGATGACAGCATTTTATTCGGGTTTCAAAAATAAAAATAATAGAAATGTCGAATATTTGGTCTTCATTCTGTTAAAATCAATGAACACTAAACTAATATTTTTCCAACCTCCACTGTAGATCCACCTACAAGGTAGTACAACAAAGCCCCTTTGAAACAATTTCCGTAGGGTCTCCATTATGCACTATAAGGTGTCAATTGTTAGCTACAAACTTCATCAGCGTTAAAGCTAAATTGAACTTTGGCTATTCAGCATAGAAATGAAAATAAACATTTTCTTGCAGACAAAAGCGAATTTATCCGGTCATTGAACATCAGTGTCAAACATAATAGACAAAAATAATTTAACACGAGGTGATTCTGAGAATGGGAAAAATAGAAAAAAAAAGTCTAGTTTTTGTTACAGGTTTAAAATAACTTAGTAACCCATCATACGAAAATATCTTTAAATCCCTTAAAGGTCCTTATAATTACTTAATATCTCATAAAATATCTTAAAATTTCTAAAATTTCTATAAAATGTCGTAAATTCCTTGAATTCCTTTAAGACCTTAAAATAATAACTTCGATATATGATAACATCACTTTTTTAAGATAGGATGTAGAAATTAATGTATAATTGCAATACACTATACTCTATAGGGATACCTTTTATTTCCCTTCATAAATTGTCACCGTCTCGTTTTTTATTCGAGTGATACACGAAAATAATTATCCCTCAAAATTTTCGTTACGGTGTTAAAAGTTTCTAAAGTTCAGGTGCATATCATAACATCGCAACTAGAGCATTATAATGTCGTCGGTCTAAAGTCGCGGCACGTGTAAATTGCGCCACAGATTGCGGTTTGTCGAAAAGAGCATTCTATGCACGGCAAACATATATCCTGAATAAGAAGTGGCATTTAATTACCAGGCTATTTCAACTCGTACTGATAGTGTATGTAATAACTCGCTCGCCAGTACGTATTTTTCAATCGACAATCATCTGTGATGTCCATTTTTACTTGATGAGAAAACAGAATATTTCATTGCTACTTTCTCTGCTTCAACTCTTTCAATGGGTATCAATTTCATATTTTTCAAGTTCAATCATCCTCTCTTAAAAAATTTTAAAAAGTGGTGTAACAAAATGTCTCGAAAATCTCGCATACATTGTTGTTGCAAACTTGATTGGCTTTTGAATGACGAATATAGGAAGGAAAGCAAAATAATCGCGCATGTTTGTTTACTCGTTTCTTAAAATTTTACCTAAAAAGCTTCGAAATTCTTTAAAATCAGTTAAAATCGTTTAGAATTCCTAGAAATATTTTGAAATCCCTTAAAATTCCACAAAAATTTTGAAAATCATAAATCAGAAATTTTTTTAAAAAGCATAAAAACTACTTGACTTCTCTTAAAATTTCAAAAATTTTTTAATTCTGTATAATTCCTAGATACTTTTAAAAAGCATCTTAAAATCCCTCTTTAAAAAAAGTGGTGTAACAAATCTGAAATAAATTTCAATGCGATATGTGGATGCAAAAGGGATATGGGTATAATAGAACAAGCTCTTAATGAAAATCAGGGACGTCACTCTTCTTTCCAAAATGGCACTTATCGCCCAATCTCCCCCATGAAAATTGATACGGATGAGAACTATTGATTTATTTTGATCAAGATAAATGGTTCTTTCCCTGTAGGAAATTCACGGACATCCCAGGGACGTCCGGTAATCGTCCTTCTGGTGTCCTTGAAAGAGAATCTGATGCGTGGGCCCTGGACCCACGCATCAAATATAATTTCTTCAAGCACGAAACGTATTTTTAATTCATCGTACATATAAGGCTTGAGAGCAACTTTTACATCGCATGCTCTCTTTCAAGTTCTGAGATGCGTTTTACCGAGTCCGTGTGTATATACCGATCATTGATCAATAAGTCCCCAGGATATCCCGAAAGCTGAAGGGGGCATGCGCGAATCTCTGTGCTGTCGCTGGGCTCCACGATGCAAATGTTTTTTCCCACAATTCTGCCTTTCTTACTCTTCAAATTAATGCGAAAAAGTAAAAATTTCACTTTTTAAATAGGTACTAAAGTTTTTAAAATATAATTATTTGAATTCAAGGGATCAATTCAGTTGAAAATTAAAAAAATAACTGTCAGATTTATGGTTTCCATCTATCACTTCACTTCTTTCTTAATTTTTTAAATTTCATTTAGTATTATAAATTCAGGTTTTTTCAGATTAGTATTTTGCTCGAAAAGAATTTTCAAATTTTACTCGAACTGATTCAACTTATAGAATGGACAAAAATAGTGAGAAGAGTATTGAAACCATACTTATACGAATGTCCAGGTGTCAGAAATAAAACTTACTATAAATTTGAAAGTTCGTCCTCTTTTCTCGTTTTTTTTTTATTCGCAAACTGAGGGGAATTCTATCTGTCTTAAATTATTGACCAATCTCTCAAGAACCTATTTTTAAATAGGTTTGATCTTGACAGTACAGGAAATTGCAGTTCAAGAACCAATTTCAAGTTTATCGGGAAGTATATATGTCTCAGTCACAAGTGATATAAAATATTACACTGCACATTTTTATAGGCGTTTAACGTTAAAAACGTTTACAACTTATACAATTTACAATAATAACTTTACTTTTTAATACTTTAAATTTCTTAAATATTTGAAAAGTTAAATTTATTACATTCTACGAAAGTAAACTGGGATATAATTTTCACGGGTCTTTACCGAAACAAAATACTCTGAGGAAAAGATTTTCATTTTAGTCTGCCCCTAAATCATTTGTTTTAAGAACGTCGATTCCAAACGTACGGTTTCTATAAAAATCGCCCTGAGTAGAGAGGAAAGGGTCTCTATTGCTCCATTTTCTGATCAGAATATAATTTCAGGTCACTAGCATGTCAAAAAAAAAAAACAATCTTCTTTCTGCACGCTATGCGTGCTCGATTCTCGTGCATATGAGAAAAACTACAAGTTTAATTCAAATAATGGCTTCATTCTATTGTCATGATAATGAACAATTCGTCCACTGTTGTAAAAAAGAAAATAAAGACAACGTCAAATTTAAAGAATCTACACAAATTTCCGGCTAAAATAATTTATGATAAATATTGCTTTATATTACATAAAGAGAAAAACTTTCACCGCAAAAATGATAAAATTGCAGTCCTATATCATATTCGCATGAATAATGATTCTCGCATGACTTAATGACCCACATTTTATAAGTTTTCCACAGAAATTTTCTTTTTCTGTAACTATTATTCGTATTTCTGAAAATGTTTTCCTTTGAGTCTTTGACGAATGAGCCGATAAATTTATTCACGAATAAGTATATACGCCCTTAACTGGAGGTAAAGGCGCCTGTCGAGTTCCCGACAGGCGCCTTCCAAGCGGACGAAAAACAAGAATCACAAGTCTTTTTGCTATCGGCAACTTTATTTTTCTACGACTTGGTGTAGTTTAATCCTTAACGGAGGGTGGAAAGGACCGACGCACGAAAATCCTCATTTATCTATCCAGCCCATCGAATTCCTGACCCCTTCATCATTAAAGTTAAAAGTTTCTCGTTTTTGTGTGTTTTTATCCGCATTTTATGTACGACACTCAAATAAATTGTTGGTTCAGCTACTGTAGTTTCTAAAATACGGTACTTTTAATTTTTTCGTTAGCACAATTATAAACTTTGAAATTTACAAATTTTCAACTTTTACACTCAAAAAGTACCTACTCTCAAGTCTAACCATAGCATTCTCTCTCTCTTCAAAAATTCTCTCTCCACCTGGAAAATTGTCACAATTTTATTTGAGGGGTGGACACAGTGGAAGTAACCCAAGTGGAAAAGGAATGCGATGGTCAGACTCGGGGTGCATTTCAGTAGAAAAATTGATTTTCGTTCACCCGCAGAGCCTCCTCAGCTTTTTCAATAATTTATTTATTTCTTAGATCAGTCTTGTCCCCTTTTCTACACTTTATTTGATTTTATGATATAAATATTTAATATTTATCTATCATATAGGCAAAATTATGTAGAAATATGCAGGGCCGGCTTTACCCTCCATGCCCCTATTGATCGCGGGGCCCTAGGCACTTGCTTAGAGTGCCCAGTAGAAAAGAGGGACCTGGAAATACATATGGTAAAAAGCGAAACGACTTCAAGTGAAGAGAATCCACCCTAATCAGACAAGATTCTAAGTTCAGTAGATAAACCTCTATTTGGTAAGGCCAATTCGTTTTATTTTCTTCCTCTATTTTCTTTTTTTTTTTCGATTCTCAATCTTTATTTCGCTTTTCCGTACTCAGACTAACCGCAAGTCGTTCTCATACACTCTTACATTCATTAAGTGGAACGAGTTGAAAAAGGGTGCTTTAAAAAAAGTAATTCTCTAGGTCCATCAACAAACATCATCCATCTCTCCGTGCTTCTTACTTTCTCCCTTTTGGTCGCCCACTTCCCTCTCGTCTCTCACAACTTGCACTGGTGTAGACATCAGTGGATCTAGCCCCATTAACTAATAATTAAACCTTTTTTAAACTGCGAATTAAAACCAAGGCCAAAAGAAAAGAAAAAATTTCTAGATTTAATTTAATTTTCCGACTAATTTGTGAAATATTTGACGCGGATATTGGTAATGATATTAATTTCGAGCTATATGCAAGTGTCATGCATTGAATTAATTACTGAGATTCCACGTCAAATTGATAATATCCTTCAAATGCACAGCATACCTGTGTGGTTAAAATTAATTTGGCGCTCTTGCGTCAAATAAAAGTTATTGAGTCGAGCTGCAGATTCTAATTACATTTTTGCAATATCGTGCAATACCGTATTAACATACTTAACTTGAATTACATGAAGAAAAATGGATATTCAAGTAAACTATCCAGATACTTGTTCTACAGTTAAGTCGCAACCATTTTTCTTCGTAATTCAAGGTAAATTGAAAAGAATTTAAAAGCACTGGACATCAAGATGAATTTGAAGAATTTCAAGGGATTTTAAAGGATTTCAAGAGATTCCAAGAGAAATTAAGTGATTTTAAGAAATTTCAAGAGATTTTTAAAGAATTCAAAAGAATTGCAGGATTTTCATAAGATTTGAAGACATTTTTATTGACTTTAAAAAATTCCAAAGGAACTGAAGGAATTTAAAAAAACGTAAATAGATCCTAAGAAAATTGAATTAATTTTGAAAAATTGTAAGGCCTCACAAAAGACCTCAAATGATTTCTTTTAGCAATTTCAAGAAATTTTAAATGATTTTAAGAAATTTTCAAGAATTTGAAGAAATTTAAAGTCATTTTAAAGAATGTACTAGGAATTTGAAAAGATTTTCAGTTCATTTAAAGAATCACCAGAAACTTGACAAGATAAACTTTGTTTTAAGTATTTCAAAAAATTCAACTAACTGAAAAAAATTGCAAGTATCAATTAAAAATAATTTCAACCTTAAAAAAATTGACTTTCGTCATTATTTTAATCATTCGGACAAGTTTTTTCAAATCGGAAACGAACCGGAATCATTCCATAATTCCAAAGTCAATAATTTTTCGTATGATTCAACTTTATCAATTGAAAAAAAGATGGAAAGATGACAAACCACCCCAAAATATGTGGAATAGGTGAACAATTTCAAAACAGGTAGAGAAATAGGTGAATAGGTGATGACCGTGATGACTGTTCTTTTGAAAATCGAAGGATTTCCTTGAATTTTTAACGCTGAGCGGTTGAGTTTACATTTAATTTGTGTATATACACCAATTAATAAAATTTGACACGATCCTTTCATAGCAAGATTCGGGGCACTATTGATATTTGATTTTCTATTGAAAATTCAGAGGAGCTTTTTACCAGGATTCGAGGGGTGAAAAAACTTGGTGCGCTCCGCCACTGTGACTCAGCTTTCCCGTTTCCTTCCAACCCCACCTCAACCACCCAACATTTCAGCCTCCCACCTCACCAACACACAGAAACCGAGAACAGTGAAGCTCCCCCACAATCGAGAAAAGCTCCGCGCGATTCGCGTCACATGCATGAAAGCTTTTATCCCGAAGGGTGGCGAACGAGACCGAAGCTTTCCGATGTGGCGCTACTGGACTCGGTTTTCGACTGACGACGACATGTCTGCAGAACCAGCCTCCGCGAAGCTCGCCGTCGAAAATTTTCTAGGGTAGTCGGTTCATCAGGCGCCCGCACCTGATGACATCCGGTCGGTGATGTGACGCCGCGAAGGCACCTCGTTGCTGCTGTCATTATTCGCGCGCGACGTTGACGACCGTGGGGTGTGGTGTGCTGTGCTGTGTTCAGGATCGCACTCGCAACCCCTTTAGAGCGTTTTTTTCCCCATTTCTCATTTTCCATTCACCCTTTTCGAGGCAAGATATCATGGCAGGCAAGACTGTGTGAAGTTGGGGTACAAGAGTGACTCTGGAGTTCGGGAAGCTCGGAGGCCCGATGGCCGGATTCGCCTTTTCATGAAGCTCAACTGCCCTGACTCGTTGAGTGAGTATTATTACCAGACATGGGTCGTGGAGAGGGAAAAGGGGAATGAAAAGACTGGCACGTTATCGAGAACTCGAGATGAGAGTACGGATATGAAAAACACCACTTGAAAGTAATGCTCTCTAATCTGAAACAATCGGAAGATTCTGGATAAATAAATAAATAAGAGAAAGAGCTTTGACAGCAGTGATTAGGGTGGGCGCATTGTGTTTGTTTGTTTGCTTTTCAATTCGAGACATATTTTTATCTCAAAATAAGTACCTTAAAAAAGTATCTTCACAAAAAGTGATTTTTCAAGATGTGAATTCATGGCAATGAAGTGGTCACAAACACAAAAATAGTTAAATATGGCACAACTGTGATTTGGAATTGCCAAATCGCTTTTTATGTGAGGATTAATTTGGCCCTAGCAACTATTATGAACTACTGTTATGAAATAGTTGCCATAAATACATTAATCTTCACACAAAAAGCGATGTGTTGGTGGCTACTACAAATTTAATGGTAGTTGTACCATATTTGACTATTTTTGTATAGTTGTGATAACCATTGCACAAAAACGATATTTAAAAATTAAATAATTAAACCGCCAAAGTTGTAAACGGTTTGTTTTCAGTTCATATGAATATTATGAATGGGTTTTGTCTATCTTTGAAACACCATGCAAACATTTATGCAAATTGCGATTTTATTAAAAAATTGCTTCTATTTACTGCCAGAAATGTTTTAAAGTTATACCTTTTGGTCATATAAAACGCTTTCGACGCGTAAAAAGCAGGGGACTATGCAAACTGTATAAATAATTTTGACTGATTCGAATTTAGTGATTGTAGACTAATCGCTTATCAGATTTTTCCTTCACTATATTAGCTTTATTTACACTTCGAATGAACTTCCTGTAATTCCTCATCGGTACATATACCAGGGTAACTCACGAAAATTCCTTTGTTTTCTTAAGGAGGCGTGTCTTGATTTTACTCAGTTTCGACAATAAATATTATGTCTTTTTGTTTGAGATTTAATAACAATTCCAAAATACTACTTTTCCCAATTTTCATGATTTTCTAATTCATTAAAAATGTCTTTCTTCGAAAAATAAAATTTGTTTGCACTTCGCTACCATGAGAACTCATCTCTTCGTTTTTTTATGATAATACTGGAAATGAGCATTTCCTTTAGATGAAAAATTATTCTCTTCACGACTTCCCCTTACATATGAAAATTTTTTTCTGTGATATTATCATTAAATTATAAATTCTTAGATTAGACAAGGAACTGCAAGTTTTTATATTTCAAAAATTAAAAATTCAGAATTATTTTGCATGCTTATGAAATCCCTTTAAAACAGTTAAAAATCTTTTAATTTCAAATTTTTTAGAATCCTCTGAATATTTTTAGCAAAAGGAGTGAAAAAACAAGAAATTAAACGCGCGGATGATACTTGCTAGTATAATTTTAAAAAAAAGCAACTTACGATCTTTTTTGATTCACGAAATAAAATAGAATATGAAAAATGAGGGAAATATTATATGAAATGCAATTTTCTTCCTCAATTTGAAACTCTCGCGGTTGAAAAAGACCCTTAAAAGGATTTGAATGAAAGTTCCTTAAACTCAGGAAGCTCTTCATGTCCCCACGGTACTGCTTCCGCTCCTCGCGAAAATTACTATTATGGATTTTATGACGCGGACAATCCGGTAAAGGTAGATTTATGTTCCAACGCTCCTAAAATTTTCTATGAAACAATAAAAAAAAATCGTCGAGTTGGCTATTTTCAGTAGAAACAGACTTCATGATTGACAAGACAGTCTGATTGACTAAGAATTACTCTTATCACTGAATTTTAATTTAGCTCATTTCACTTTCAGATATTGTTTTAATCATCAGATATTTAATCACTTTTTTCACGTTAAGGAAACTGAATCAATTATCAAGCCATAAAAATCAATCTCAATTGTTGAGAGTACTACGATTAACTATCTACATACACGAAACTGAAAGTCTGTGAATGTGTTCCGAATATTAATATGCTTTCACACCCTTCAGGCTTTCGAAATCAAATTTTGCAGAGCATTATAAATTTATCCTTTCATCCACTTCATCGGATTTTTGAAAGATATTTTTTATATTTTATATTTTCTGTGAGGAGATGAAAGGAATGTTGGTGGCGCGAGAGCAAGATGGTCCTGGCGATGGTTTTTTTCATTTGTAGTGCTTCTCAGGTCACAGGTTACATTAAACATTAAAGCAGATCAAAGGTTGAGTACTCGAGAACATATTTTGTTCTATAGACAGATTGATTCAATCCCATCGTTTCAAGTTCTTGCTAGCCTTTCCTTTTTATTACGCTTGACGTATCGATTACCTTTCTAATTGTCAATTGATTTTAATACAATCAGAGTTTATTTTTTGCACTAGCCTCATTCCAATTACTGATTGCTCTCTTCTCCTACCTTTCAAGTTCATTTCTCATCAATTTTATTTAATACTCAGAGATTTTTTTCCATTTATGATTATTTTCTTAATCCGGCAGTAATGAAAGAGAGATTGATTATTAGTTAAGGTTCCAAGGAGCAGTTCAAATTTTAACGAGAGTGACGGAAGCCCAAGTTTGTCGTTTTTCTACAATTCAATCTTCCTTTAATTGAAACCAGGTTCATTCTGCTGAAAATTCTGTTAGAAGTTCCATTGATTCGTGGGTATTGTTCTTTCAGAAGAGATTAATTAACTTTTTCGATGGTTTCGGAAAAGGGAAAAATATTAACAGTTAGGATTACTTTGATTGAATTCATATTGCATAAAATATTTAACATAAAACCAATGTTTATAATAATTTAATCCAGAAAGTTGGAGCAGAAAAAATAAAAAATTAGACAAACTTCTAAAGTTTCTTGGAAATATAAGCTTTTACTTAATAAGGACTGCAAGAGAAGCCGAATTTGATTATAGTTTCAATTTTCATTACAGCTATAAAAGCTTTCATCATGCTCTGAAAATTCTCTGCAGGAAGTGCTTTGGACTGTGATCCAGTAAACGAGTTTTCAAGAAAGTATGGCACTATTAGATAACGTGAAAATTAATTTTACCCTCATTAAATTTTTCCATAAAGATACATTTTTTTTATCATGTAGGGTGTGAATGCATATTCTAATATCTTCAGCTCTCTTTCGCCTGTTTTCGCATACGAGTCACGTTGAAGTTACCCTTGACGATAATCTTCAGTGGCCTTGCTGCTACTATTTAATAAAGGACATTCGAAATTGAAAGCTCTAATTAATTTGACTATTACGACTTTCATATCTGATCATTCGAATTTTATTCCTTTATTAAAAAATTCTTTCCGGGCAACTTTTCATCGAAATATGAATATTTACGCGTTTTGAGAGCTACACGCACATTACTCTTGATTTTTACTGCTTTAGATTACATACAACTATTTGATAATCAAATAGAATCGAATGCAGCTTGATTTATCATTTTCAATGTTTAAGCTACTTGCACAGTTAATAATAAAAGGGTGAATATAGGTATTATAAATTGAAATAATGACTGATTTATTTAAAAGCGTTTCCCAAAAATATTAAAATGGAAACGAATTTGAAAGAGATAAAATTGATTAAATTTGAATGCAATTGAAAGGCGAGCAAGATGAAATTATGTTACAAATCAAACAACCGCAGATTAAGCAAGGTTGAATGATTCATGTCACACTCTCGTTTCACTTTGTTGCACACGTTCGAGTTTTCCGTGCGGAAGTCCAAATTTGTCTATTTTAGCAGGTCACATGAAATCGAAAGCAAAGCCATGAGCCTCAGCATTTTCAAACGTATACAATATTTTCAATTCCACACTTCATTCTGTAATACATTAAAATAATCATATATCAGAATAAATATAGAATAGATTTGGTATGAAAGCATATTGGATTCAGAACTTTATATACAATAAATAAATTATTATATAATAAATGCTGATAACAAAGTATAATGAATATGATGATAATCCTTTGTGGAATATTGAATACAAAGCCGTGCTTGTATATTTTATTGCAGTTGATTCATCCCTTTATCATTTCAATTTCATGAAAGTTCTCAAGTTCAACTTCTCATCCACAAGCATTTCTGCTGAACCATTGAATGAATCTCTCTTCACAACATGCACTCTTACACAAAATATGAAAGAAGCAAGTTCCATTAGGGTCTGAATTTCATGTAAAGAGACTCGGGCAATCACCTCGCTGCTATAACACGTCTTTTTAATCTAATATAAGATAGCAAAGTGCAAACTGTGAAATAAAATATGTATAATTCTGGAACAATAGAAGTGTGAACAGATTTCTCTTAAAATTTTTATTCGAAAAGATGTAAGTATATACCAAAAGTTTTAAATGTTCAAATGAATTTTTTTCCAGTTCTATTTTATCCAGAAATGTTATTCCTATTAAAATTAACAATAGGGATTACAAGTTTCTCTCATACAGAATTATATTCAATGCAAATGAATCAATGTTTTTAAAAATGTTTCTAGATTAAAATATAATCAATAAAAAAATTCGTTCACTTGAACGTTCAGAACTTAAGCCACATTTCAAAAAGTATTTTTCATAATTTTAAATTATTTTTCCAATTATCTTTTGAACTATTTTTCATTACCCGTGAGTTAACTCACAATTTAATTCAAATTTAAATTAATACTTGTTTGCAGATTCTTTTCTCATTGTACAAGACACTTTTCTTGCTTCTCTTATTCTAGGAAAAAAATGTAACCTCCAATCAGACTCAAGAATAAGTCTACTGTTAAATATTCATTTGAGAAATGCATTTTTTTATATGGAAAAAAAGCGAGATATATTCCTAATGAAAATTGTCTCTGATTCTTCCAGGATTTTTTGACAATTGTAATATGTACCTAGATAAAAATTAAATTTTCTTTGTTTATAACGTAGGAGAAATGAAACTTGTCAAGCACAAGTTTTGAGATTTTTTTTTGTTTTGGATCAAATTAAATTAGTGGTACGTGATTCTGTGTAATGAAATTTTTGTATTATTGACTCTTTCAAAAATGTTTACTAGCAATAAAAAAAGCTTGCCCGTTTGCCCTTTTGCCCTTTTCTGACTTTGTTGTGTGAGGGTGGTCGAACGGGAGGGGGGAGAATTCCATGAGTGGGAATAGCCGCCATCTTACGGTTCCTCACTTGATGCAAAAAATGGAACATCAGAAGTCACTAACTTTCACTAGATTTAATAATGTCAGAGGCGCGAAATTCAAATTATAACAGTTAGTAAAAACAGTGAAAAGCAATAATAACACTGTTTATAATGCAACACTTGTCAACTTAAAGGTTTATAACTATATACTGGAAAATGAAGCTTTTGTACGATGTTTTAAATTTTACATTTAGTGATTGCTTTACAGTTGAAAAAAAAAAACTGGAACTGGAACAAAGAAATATATGTAAAGAACAAAGAAATACTGTTAAAAATCACTGAATTGTAATTTTTAAAAATCGCTGAAAAAAATCACATGGTTTTGAAAATCACTATAGATTTGTGACAAATTTACTAAAATCTGTGACACTGCATTTTTAGTTTTTACCGTCACAATAAAATACGACGATGCATGCTGCATGCTGCATGCAGTCTCGAAAGTAAGCATGGCAATCTATCTTAAGGAGTTTTAGGAGCTGTTGACAGAAATGTCATGTGTTACATATTTTGAAATGTGCAACTGATAGTGAATATTTTTGAACGGTGACAGGTAAATATCATATTGTCATAGTCAAAGAACAACGAAACCATATATTCATATTTGTTTACTAAACATTTACTTCTGTAATTCATTTGGTAGTTTCTTATAGGTTAGGCTTACTGTTTTTTACGTTTTCTACTGAAGATTTTGAGATTATTGTCAAAAAACCTATTTTAATGTATAGGAAGCATACTATTTTATGTATGGTGTGAATATAAACTATACTACAATCACAAATATACATTTTTCCACTTTAAATCAATAACACACTTCTTCAGTTTTAAAATATTCATTGATTTACATTGAAAATAATTCTGTATGATAGAAACAGTGTAATGCCTATTTTTGTTTTCTAGTTGGACCAATATTTCTGGAAAAAATAGAATTGAGAAAAATATTTCGTTCATTTGAACTTTCAAAATGTTCAAAACTTCTCAGGCCGAATTAGTACCGTGGGAAATTAGGAAAAATTCCGATGGGCCTGAATGAAAAAAAAAAAAAAATGAAGAAACGTTTGTAAATAATTTTAAAAATTTAATCTCAACACACAAAAAACGATTAATAATCATGTTTCTATTTTTCTACTCTTGCTACAATAAATTTTAAGGAGCAGTTTCCAGTTTTATTTAATAAGGAAGGAGGTGTGTGGGCCGGGGTCTACTTTGTATTTTTTCAGGGTCACTTCCGACCCTGTTCAAAAGACTCAAATCTTCTGATTAATAAAATTATTAATATATTTAATGTTTTACAAGAGGTTGCTTATCTTCCTTAGTTAATATAGCAGGGTAATGACACTGTTTAAATGAAAAATACATAATGCCTTATATGGTTGACTGAACTAATCTTTATTTTACTTTTGTGGTTTTCAGTGGGTGTGCGGGGGTGACTGGAGTGATGGGATGGGGCCAGAGCCCCATGGAGTTCGGGTAGACCCGTCTCCGGCCCAGCTCCCCAGCCCCCTCCGCCATCGTTATCGCTGTTGCTCCTGCAAGAGACGCAGAAGGCCACCTCGGACGCGATGGAGGCCTCTAGCGCTCAACAACAGAAGGAGAAGGAGCCACGCGTTCATAGGCCTTGTGCCTTCGACAAGGTACCATTCTTTTGGTCCATTATTTGAAACAAAAAATGTATTTCATCAGGATGTCATCAAGATAATTTCTTATTTTCTATTTTTCAGAGGCTAAACTATTTTAAGGACGTTGCAAAGGAGTCCAAAAGTTGCAAATCCGAAAAGACTGCCCTTAGTGTAAATACTTGTTTCACTTAAAGTTATAGAAAACCACAATTTTTCGAAGATAAATAACAGTGATTTTGATTTCAGTGATTTTGAACAAAATAGAGATTTGCAGATGCCCTTTGCAACGCACTTATATTCGCAAAGCTTATCTAGTTCTCATTACGAGAATTTATAAAACAATGAGTATGGTGATATTATTTTTTTCAGAGAAATTTTCTAAAACTAAAGTAATACTTTTACAACACTGTAACCCTTTTCAAGAATCTATCTTGACCACGATATTTGCCGAGCCTGCAATCGGACAGCACATTTTCGTTCAATTTCTATTCTCTCGTGGGACATATAGCATAGAATGTAAACTCAAGTTTTTCAATCTGGAGGTTTATTTGACATGATTTGTTTTCTGCCTTCAACAAATATACATCAAACACAACGGGATTCCCTTGAAAAGCGTTCCAATTAAAATTTAAATTCCAAGGTATTATACTTAGAATGTTTTCAATTTGAAAGCTTTTCAAACTTTGAACAGACCTGGTATGAAATTCCAGTCTTAACTTAAATTGAGGTCGCCATAAACTTTTGGTAATTAAAAGGCCTTTGAGAGCCTTTGATAATTTAGTCTTCAGAATTATTTACAACTTGTAAAACCTCTTTAAACATTTTTTTTTTTTTTTTTTTCAATGTACAACTCTCGTAAACTTTTTCAAAGAGACTAGAAAAATATTATTAGGCTTTTGAATTTATTTACTTTATTTCTACGTAATTCAGTCGCTTGTTCTTCTTCAGATATTAATTTACAGGGTCTTCTGTAAATCCTTTTCCTCATTTTTCACGATTCTCATTACTCTCAATATTTCTCAATATCAATATCTACGATCTTTATCGTAGTTTGCTATGCATAAAAAAAGAACCCTCCTTTGCATGAGACTCTTTAGATACCATAAATAGCATCCGAGTGGAAGACTATAACCCAGATTTTAATTTGAAATCCTGTGCTTCATCAATATTACAGATGGAGGGGCTGGTGCGGGAGATGCAAGACCCTGAGAACGGGGTGCCCGTGCGCAGCCAAAAACAATTCCTTACCTCGATCCCTTCAGCATTCATGGGTGAGTGTCAACGGTACCTGAGTTGTGGATCAAAAAATTTTGGACTCAATTCTACAGTAGACTGCCTGCGTGTTGCAGGTTATGACCTGATCGAATGGCTGATGGAGCGACTGAACATCGAGGAATCAGGTACGAAATTGCTCTGATTCTTTAACAGGTAGGAAATTCTCATTCCCAAATTATGCACTTTATTAACAGGTCGTGATTTTTTAAATCGCATGACTGTCCCGTCCAGGATTGTCGATTCTGATAAGAAATTTTGTTCTACATAGCTTATATAATTGCAACAGGAACAAGGCTTTACGAACACTTCATTTTTACTAATTTTTAATTAATAATAATCATACAGTAGCGAATTCTATCTTCTAACCGAAAATAAAATGAATTTTGTCATATTTAAAATTTAATTCTAAGTGTAAGGAATTTTATTTCATATTTAGATATTAGATTCATGAGCTTTTAATTTTTTTTTGCTTTTATTTAGGAAAATAGAACCAAGTAGTTTTATGGTAAGCTTAATATCGTTATCCAAACTTACTTTTTACTTTTCAATGAATCCAGGTAGAATAAATCTGACAACTACAACTTTGTCATAGAGGTCTTTTACTAATTTTTATTTTTATTTGCATATTTTTATTGAATTTAAATTCCTATTATTTTACATGTCGCACCAGTCAATCAACGTGCATATTTTATACACCGTAGTTGTTTTCCTATGTAGTTTCAGTATATAGTTTGACTTAGAGCTATCCATATTTATGCGAGCTTCATACCCTGGCAAGCTATTAATGACTCGAAAGGAAACACGACAGTTTTGATCTCTTTTTGACAGTAGAGGCGGTTCATATTGCTAATCAACTTTGCCAGTATGGCTACTTCTTCCCTGTGAATGACTCCAAGACTCTCACCATAAAAGACGACAGCTCTCTTTATAGGTTTCAAGTAAGCATCAATTCAGAAAATTTTAATACAGTGAGGTCTGAACTTGGATTTTCAATAAATATTTCCATTATTATTTTAGACACCCTATTATTGGCCATGGCAGCATAGAACGCCTGATAATGTGGAGTACGCAATTTATTTGGCCAAGCGCACTCTCAGAAATAAACAGCGCCATGCTCTCGAAGATTATGAGATTGTAGGTTCATTACCTAAATTTAGATTTAAATCTTTTGAATATTTCAGAATATTTAAGAATATTTTTATACTTTTATTTTATTAGGTTTATTTTAGTATCGATCTATTTTGTTCTTGGATTTTTAGGAGGCTTTGAGTAGTCTGAGGAAGAATTTGCAAAACAAGTGGGACATCATACAATTGCAAGCTGAGGAGCAGGTGCGATTGTCAAAGGAACGAAAGAAAGGGGATAAAATCGTGAGTGACTCGCAAGAACGAGCATTTTGGAGAGTTTACCGACCGCCACCTGGGTGTTCGAGTAGCCTTGAAGTAGTGCCAGTGCCCACTCGTGCTAGACCTGGACAACCGCGAGCTCTTCCCCGCAAAAGAACTCTTACCGATTTGCAGCGTGAGGTAGTTTGCTTTTTTTAGTCAAAGACCTACTTTAGAAATCGCTTTTAACTTTAGAATAAAACAAGTTTTCGACTTTTATTCAGAAATCCGTTGTCTTACAATTCGGTTTCTTTTTTCAGGTTGAGCTTTTGCGAAATAGTCTGACACGTACGAGAATAAAGGTTTCAGTTGCAATTGAAAATCTAAAGTCTCACTACGAAACTTACTTGGAATACGATCCCATGCTTTCACAACCACAACCTTCCAATCCATGGATCACTGACGATCCCACTTTTTGGCAACTAAATAGTCCTTTGTGAGTTGAATCAGAGTATTTCATTCCCATTTTTTTTTTTTTTTTGTTATTAATCGCACTTAATATCAGTCAGTCAATAAAAATATTTTTATTTAACACTTGCAATTTTTGAATTGAATTGAAATTAAAGTCTTTCAATGACAGTAGGTACTGTGATTATTGTAATATATGCATTATTTTTTAAATAATTTGAATTTTTCTTTAAGAGTGGAAATTCCAACGGAAAAAAGAGTAAAACGGTGGGCATTATCGATGGAGGAAATAATGTCTGATCCGACGGGTTTGCTGGAGTTCACGAATTATTTGAGAAAGGAATACAGCCACGAAAATATTCGCTTTTGGATGGCTGTCAAGGATTTGAGGCATAGTTTTCAAGCACGGATAAATGAAAAAGTTAATGAAATTTTTAGGTCCGTAATTTGAACTACTTGAATACTTAAATTAGTGTCCTTGAAAGTATCTTAGACTGCATTTTTATTTGTTGAAATAGAGAGTTTTTGGCCCCTGGTGCTCCCTGCGAAATCAACATTGACGGAAAGACTATGGAGAAAGTTCACCAGGAGATGAAAAACCCGAGCAGGTTTACTTTTGATGCAGCTGCCGAACACGTATACACGTTACTTCTCAAAAAGGACTGTTATCCAAGATTCATTCGCTCTGATCACTATCGAAATCTCTTAGCTGCTGGAATTCAGCCACTAGTGAAGAAGAGGTATGAAAATATCTATAAGAAGGTCCCTAAACACTGATTAAAAGACACTTTTCTTAAGAACTGTTATCCGATCAGATATCGCATTTAGAGATGAAAAATAAGTCAATTACTAAATTGTTTTCCAGTGTGCAGTTCCGAGATATAAGGTAAGCTTAAAGCGATATCGATGAATGTTAAAGACTGTTTAGTCTTGCTGGTTACCCGAAAGCAAAAAATCAGCTTCGAAAAATGTTTTCGATGTATTGGGCATGACTAGTAACCTCGCGGATATCAAAATTGTACATACATAAGTTTCTTCTTTAGTTAGTAAAATGTGAGAAAAAGTGAAGGTCGAAACCACTTCATGTCTCGACTCGTTACTTTTTCTTATCTAACTATTTCTTAGAGACTGCAAAAGCTTTGCTTTAATTAAAAATTGTTAGAATATCTATCCCTTCACGATAAGCTATTCTATGTTCTGTGTTCGATATGCATTCTTAATAGTTGACCCTACCCATATTTCGTTCATCATATTCCTATACCCTTCTACCATTTTTTAACGGACAAGATATAATTCCACGGAAATAAGACAAAATTGTATTCACTTCCCTGAACCTGTATCTCGTAATTGCACACTTATCAAAATTTGGAATCACTGACTGACATATGTTTAAAGCAATTGACCGTCCTTAAAAAATCCTTTTTCGTATTTGTAAATAAGTATGATTACGTAACATCTTTTTATTCTTAGATTCTTCAATTTTGGAGGTCAGGCAAAGAAGAAAACTCCTTCAACGTCGACTCCCATGCCGGGAATTCTTCAGCAGCAGCACACAGTCAGTGGAGGAACTGGAGGAAGACGAAGAGGAAGTGACCGAAGTCTTTCTGGATCAGCTCACGAGCTTGCAGTCTGTGGAGTTCGTGATGTGTCTTCAACTCCTCGAGTGCCTCATTCTCACAGCCAGTCAAACCTCACAGATATTCCCTACAGGTTCGTGAGTTCTTCAACTAAATATGCTAGATTTGACACCATTCTTTTCAATTTAATAGCTCTTGCTTTGAACAACGAACAATGAACACGAAAACACTGAAACAATGCAAAAGATCTATTCCTAGACTTGTGTTGAGCTGCTTACTTGTAAAGAAGGTGAACGTCAATCGGTACACAAAGTCGGTTTTATCGATCCGACTTTATTTTCAGGGGAGATCTGGCTCGCTTCGTAAAGATTCCTTCCAGGCCTAGTACCCATAGTTATGAGTAAGTCCCCGATATTCAGAGAATTTCTCGTGGCATCTTGTGTAAATATTTCAATAATCTTCCTAACTATATTCTATATTCAATATTTGTTCAATATTCAATTACTCGCCATTGTTGTGGTTCAGTGTTTTTATCGATTATCAGTTTTTCAATATTTCAATCGTACTTCCTTTGATACTCGACTCTGATGTTCGCAAAAGTATATAAAGTTATCTTTGATTCGTGTTGAAACTTCTCTCTTTTGTGCTATCAGTTTATTTTGTGCATCAGGTTGTGTTAAGATCTTCTTGGTCTATTGTCACTCGATGTTGTGCCAATTCAGAAATGATGACGTACTCATGGATGTTAATCTTCTACCTTTTTCATGTTGCTAGGACCTGTGAATGTTGAATACCTTTCTTTATATTGTACAGCAACACTAGGATGCTTTTTTTAAGCTTCGTTTGTCAAATTAATGTAACATCTCTATAATTCATTCCTTTAGGTAATAAGATAAATTCCAAAAATGCTTTGTGCAAATATAATTATGTATATCTAATTAAGATATTCCAATTAATAGAAACTCTGAATAATCCTTGATTTTTGTCGGAATTAAAAAAAAAATTATTTACAGATCGCTGAAGGCTAATTTATAAAATAAAGCTTAGAAAAAGCAACCTTAACAACACGTGGCGTGTTGTCCTTACTAGATTCTACGTCTTATTTGGTTAATGGCTTGTTTTTAAATATTGTGTTTTAAAGTGTCATTTAATTATGTATTAGACTTCACTAGATGTAAGTTCTGTTGCTGAATTTCGCATCAGGTATTTCGTGAGAAGAATAATACATTCACCAACACTTCCAAATTTGACTTATTTTAACAGACTTTGCAACTGATGCAATATTACAATATATTACTATATTTATTTATATAGTATTTATTATTTCAAATATGAAATTGGCAAAACAAAATTGCTCTTGTGGTAAAGTATCACATGCCCTTAAGGGCATATGTAAATATATCATGGAGAATCTCCCTAAATCACCCAAAAACCTATTTTATGGGATAGCACCTTGAATCAGAAAAATCTGTAAGTTTATTTTATATTTTCTAAACAAGTTTTCTGATTCAGTATGAATAAATAAAAGTGTTCTCAGTCTTACACAGTACTAGTTTCTAATTTCGATTGCAGTAAATATGTCAAACTTCAATCTTTGAAAATCTGTTGCCCTAACAACCATTGAATGAATTGTGCATGAATATATCAGAGCTTTAAAGCTCCACTTTAATTAAATTAAGAAAATAGTGAGAAAAACTAAATCATATAATAAAGTTCCTGTTGTCAGGGATGCTGGCGTGGCGGAAGCAACAGTTCGCCCTATGGACGATGTCTGCCCGTGGGATGCTGCACCCGGACCGAATTCCGAAGCAGTGCCAGATATCGTGGCGGGAACATCATCTGGAGCAACGGTATCGTTTGAAGCCTCATCATTCGACGCCATTGCTACTCTTTCTCAGACCCTTGAGTCTCGACCCTCGCGCAAGAACTCTTCTCAATTAGATTCATGCAGTTCATCTTCTGATATTAGTATAGCAATTGCAGAAACTTCAGAAAGACTGCGAAAATCCTGTGGTCCGTATCCTGGCAGTTCGAGTAGTGCCATCGAACGTTCGACGACGCCTATGATCACCCGTAACTTTTCAGTAGGTTCCATATGTGGAAAGGTCAAACTCTCTGACACCAGCAGATCCTCCGTGTCATCTTACACTTGTCCTTCACCCCAACAGTCGCTTGATATGACTCATCTATCCGGAGAAAAATCCGAATCGTCGAGTGTGGTTAGAACTGTTCTGGAAGAGATGGAGATTCAAGCTCGATCAAACGTAAAACTTCCTAAGGGTGATCACGTGCCCGGCAAGGCGCCCTTGATCAGTATAAGTGCAATTGTGGGGGACTTGTCTGGGGATGCGGTTGATTCTGAACTGGAGAGTGTCGCAGGCCCGAGTTGTGAGTGTATTTCGAGAGAAGAACAAGCGACGCAAACGAGTTGTAATAAAGTTGACGTAGACGTGCAGAAAGACGACGACGATGTGCCAAAGACCACGTCGCCGGTTCAAACTGAACTGGAAACTGAGGAAGGAGCAGAAGAGGCGCAAGTTGTCCCTACCTGGGAACCGGACACCCAGCAGGATCCAACCGTCGCCACGACTGCTACAACTCAGGAGCAGGGAGACAATAATGTTAACGAAGTGTGCCCGTGGGAAGACGAGTGAGTACTTGATTCTTGATTTTTAATCTTATTTTCAAGGGTGCACATCTCAATTAAATTGTAGACTTGATGAGTTTATCAAACTCGGGAATCAAGAGGTAATTGTCTCGAGTTGTTGAAAGCATAGGGATTTCAGACCTCATAGACTGGTCTCTATATTCTCATTTGTAAATTTTTATAAAATCAACAGATGAAAGGATTCACAGTCTTTCTTCTGTTTACCCTGTTTTATTTGTTTGAAAATTAACTTTTCAGGCTGATAATTTAAATATGTAGTTAAAAATAGGGACTATGAGGCCTGGGATTTCACTGATATGACTTCAATGATTGCTCTATCTCTGAAAGAAAAAAATTTATTTTGAAATGTCACCTGTTTTGATTTTGCAGGGAAAATTGTAGAGTGGATACGCCCTATGTAAAAACGTATGCGACCTTGGGTTATTTGTAATTTGGACCTAGAAAGCTAATCTTACATACGTTAGGGTTACCAGACGTCCTTAAGGACTTTGCGTATTACTCTAAGCGCGATTTGCCTTTCGAAGCGTTTAGAAACGCCTGGGTGCTTGGATAGCTTTTCAAAGATACAGGATGGAAAAAGATTTTCTTGGAGATAAAGAGTGATATTCGAATTACGTAAATATTTTAATATACTTTGCTTACAGGCAGAAGTAGTTCTACTTTTCTATGTTAGGAATCCGTAATCTCGAATCTCTGGTAACCCTACGAACTTTAGACTTGAAACTTTGCAAATCCGATTTCCACTTCTTCTACTTCGCTAAACCCGAGAATCCAGAGTACTTCGAAAATGTGATTCTACCTTGTATTGTTGTTTCATCCAGTAAGGTGTTCTCAGTAAATCGTCTTTTGAAAATGTTTTATCGGCATTCCAATGTCTACGAAATATTTTGAGACACTGTTTTACGAAGTTTTCTGTAAATTCCAAGATTTTCAAAATCATTTACAAACAATGAACTTTGTACATCATCATTTTTGTTGTATTATTTATAAAAATGACATTTGCTCGATTTATAACGAGAGATAGGAACTACTTTCAAGTAAGAGAAATTTGATCTGTGAGATACTTTTAGAAAATAAAATGGAATACGAACACCGAATTCTTTAATGATGAACAATAAATTGAACACCGTACAATTACGAAGTACACAAGATTGTGGCCTAAAAGTTAAGTTTTGTTTTCATTGAAAGAAATGTTTGCAGATTTTAGTGGCGTAAAAACGCTGTTTTAAAAATTTTAAAGACAGATAGTTTTTTACAAATGTATACATAGAAATCATCCTAGACACGCTGTGTGGAATAATTTATTTGTTCTTAGCACTTTGGGTTATTTAATTTATTTACCTATAAACGAAAAAAGATGCAAAGTTAAGCGAGTATCGTACATTTTAGATAGACGTTCACATCAGTATGTTAAGAGAATATACAGTTGCACTTTTCAAATCATTTTTTGTGCATCTGAAATGTGCGTTGTACAGATTCGTTTCTGGGGATTCAGTCAATTTTGAGCCCAATGACCTTTCCCTTGAATCGCAATCTTAGTCCGAGCACTTTTTAAAATCTGAATTTCTTTTAAATCTGAATAGTGAATAATTTAAAGTATTAATTCCTTTTGTTTACATATTTCTTTTTCAAGTTTATTTGCGATTTATTCTCAATTTATTTTAAATTCTGTAATAGGATCGACATATATTACGTAACGTTTTTAAGGGATTAAAAAAAACTTTTCCGGATAGTCAGTCAAAATATTTGTATTTGATACAAAACCCGTGAAATCTCTAATAATTCCTCAAAATTACTTGAGATCTTTTCAAATTATTTGAAATCGCTTCAAATTTTTTTTAAACATTTCAAATATCTTGTAATTTTTATAAATTATTTAAAGTCTCTTGATATCTCTTGATATTTTTTTTTAAATCTTTAAAACCCTTTGAAATATTTTGAAATCCGTTCAAATCCTTTGAAATCTTTTTAAATAACTTCAAATCGCTTGAAATTCTTTAAAATCATTATATAATATAGAATAATCTTAAAATTTTATAAAAATCCGGAAACTTTTTTAATTCTTTAAAAATCCCTTGAAATTCTTTAAAATCGATAATAATTTGATCTTGATGCACTGCACTGATCGATGTGAAAGTTTAATCTCGTAGTACGTTAATAGCACTACTAAATCGTGCATAGTCCAATCTATAGTTCAAAATAGATGTTCTTTGTGTGTCTAAACTTTGTCGATATCTATTTACAATTGATGGCAACTACATTCTCTATCTGTTTAAAAATTCATCGTCTAATAATCGAGTTTTAATTTATCTTGTAAGAGGTACTCTAGGTTTAAAATCTCGTGTATACATTTCATGTTGTGTGTACCTTATACCAGCTATTAATATTAAATGTTGAAAAATTTCTACGTCAAGAAGACGAACTATATTAAAATCTGGCTCAGGCTTCAGGAACTGCGACTGCCCCAGCACCTGGAACCTCTGCATTTAATAAATTGTTAGTGTTAATTCCTAGACTCACTATTTACTGTATTTGATATGTAGATTAAAGTTTAAATCTTGTTAACATATTACTCGTTTAAGAGAGACAGGTGAATAATCCAAGTTGTGGAAAATCGATATTGGACCTGAAAAATTGATATCAGAATCGAAAATATATTGATATTTTTTTTCAAGTTTCAAACATGCTAAAATTATTTATATTTTGTTTTTAACGATGCTAGTCAGAAAAATACGCTTACCTTAATTAAGGATTTCCTTTGGCTTTTTAGTAGAATTTTAGAAGGTGGTAAATCTTACGTAAAGGTGGTTCTGTTCTCTCGTTGGGCGAAATGCGAATCAACTCTGGATCCTTGAGGGGAAATCTATATGTAAATTCTCACATAAGAAATCTAAGATTTTAACGATGACTGTACTTTGACGGGAGCTCAATTTAATTTAAACTTCATTCTTATCGTAACTAGTTAATCAGGTGGAATTGACAATTCCACTGAAATGTGAATGCGATTAACATGTAAGAATAGTACTGATGTTATTCTCATGTAGCTGTGAGTTTTCTAGGTAAAGGTATTATCCTGAATGTATGAAATTTTGGTGCGAATTATGGTTTATGAAACAAAGTTGATGCGATGAACTTGAAGTCAACACTTTTCCTAGCATCTCAGAAGCAGAGTCAACTCAGAATCAATCAAAACTTTACTCGTAAATCGAAATGAGCTCTGTGCAATCAACGCTGTCGATTGAACTTTCTCGATGCGTTTTATCGTTTCTCATCGCAATGTTTGTTACACTTGAAATGTGTCCAAGGTGCAGAGATCGTAATTTGATAAATTAAGTCTCTTGTCTTTTAGGAAATTTTCAGCGAAAATCAGTGAAAGTAACGAATGTAAATCAAATTAATTAGATCTTAATCTAAATTCTAAATCCGATTCAAGCTATAAGAGTATCTGGAAAAAAAGCTTCTAGTATTTGTGGCTGAAATGAATGTCGTCAGAAAAGAATCGTATTAAATTGCTACTGTGAACAATTTCATTGTTATTAAGAAAATTCATCTTGTTTATGTAAACGTCGTCGTTGCACAATAGGGGCACACACACACACACACACACACACACACAATTTTTACTTTTTTCTTATTGAATTTTCTAGACTGATTTTGTAGACCTACTTTCTGTCAATAGAATGTAATCTTAAAAAATGTATTTATTCTCAAGATGTATAGTTCTGTTTATTTATAATTTATTTATTTATACATTTTTTAAATTTATTTTAACTGTAAATAAAGATAGAAAAGAGAGATCGATTTAATACACGCCTATTTTTTTAGTTAGACTTGTTTTAAAAGAAATTGTCGCGCAAATAGGTCATTATTAGGGATCAGAAGACTGAATATGTACCTGAGATCATGTGAGGTGTAAACTTTCAAGTGATCCTCTCGTTTCTACCAAACCACTCGTTCTTGCGCTACATTTTATTTCGGTAATTAATTTAAATTGTTTGTGTTAATTAATTGTAATTATTAAAAGCTCTTACCCTTGAGGGAAATCGACCTAAATCTATACGGAAGGATCCATCCTGTTGTATTTTTGATGTGTGCCCCCGCTTCTAATTGATATCACTTTTTCTCAAGAAGAAAAATATGGCTAACGATTTTTCGATGCTTAAGCCGCTACGTGTACATTTTTCTCTATACAAATTTGTAATAAGAGAAACTTCTTGTTACCACTCTGGCGTTGCTAAGTTTACACGATCGTTATCCTGGGTTTCTTATTTCTTCATCTTTCCTCTCATTTTAAGAAAAAAAATTTAATGAACGATCGTCTTGACTTTATAAAAGAAGAAAAATTGTAGATTTTTCACGACTCAAAGATGCTGATAAAAGAAGCACTTGGAGCTCGTGTTGAAAAATTTCGAGTAGACACAGATATTATTAAATATTTAAGGAAAATAAAATAAACTAAAGTATAATAAGTAAAGGGATAAATAAATAACGGACTGGGACAAAGAGTTTCTCGCCTTTTTGAGGTAAATAAGCGTATTGTTAAAACTTTGGATATACTCAGTAAAGCGTAATAAGAAAAGATATTAAACGAGATATTAGAAAAAAAATTGAATCATAATAATGTGTTAAACGCGCCATGTTATTGAATAATTCAGAACAGTAACGACTATGGACGTTGAATAGTTGCGTATATGTAGCAAAGTAGAAGGAAAAATTGTAATTAAATTTATTACACTTCGTAATTCGCTAGTGGCCAAGTGCATCGAGCACTTTTTATTTTGAAGCTGCGTTAATGTTATCAATTCGACGATGACTATTATATTATATGTTATAATAGACGTACAAGGAAAATGTTACTAGCTACGAGAATACGTTTATAGAGGGTAAAAGGCTTTAGTGTATATAGTTTTATAAAGTGTTACTAGTGATTGAGGATATAGCTGATCCACTTTGTGTTGGCAATAGTCTCGTCGTAAATAAACCAAAAAAAGAGGATGAATGTAAGGGAAAAAAAATTTTAACCAAAATTCGCGACAAACATAAAGCATCTGTTATCGAAACGACGCGTATTGATAATTGACTGTTTCATTAATTACAACTGTATATTGTATATTATTCAGAAGATGTTAGGCATTTTCTATAATATACCATCTACGGGTAACGAAATGTAAGCTGTTTAATAGAATGTCCTAATATGGAATATTATAGAGCCATTAAAATAATTATAGTACTGAAAAATTATTGGACTTATTTTGCTCCTTAGAAGTTGCTTGTTAATACTTACTGGAATTATATGATAATTTCGGACAATATAGGTACTGTGATGACTTCAATGCATAACTAGAAATCTAGAAATAGGAGACATGGAAAAATGGTACTAATGTTTGCTAATAACTTGCAGAAGCTTTTTTCTCACAACTATATGAATGTATTGAATTGAAGGAACTGTACATATGACTTTATTTTCAGATATTCGAGCGGAAGTTCTTAAATCGATTCAGAGTGATAGTATAGGGTCTTTCTACTGAGGAGCTCAGTAAATATACTGAGAATAGTCTGTGGGACTTGCGGGGTTTGTGGAATGTCGATATATCGACATCCGCGAGCACAGATATATCTGTGCTCGCGGATGTTACGAATGGCAAATTGATGGACCTGCTTGGCGCTTGCATTAAAGATGAAATGTATTCAGTACATTCAATAGCAACGACAACGATGAGAGGGACATCGTGTCGGATGTGCAGGATATGTAAGGCACTTATCTATACAATATTGGTCACCTCCTTCCTTTCCTTCTAGTTCTCCTATAGCGTCGCAGGTTTGCCTGAAATAAGGGTAACATTTTTTCTTAAAATCGGAACATTCTGGATTTTTATTGCCTTGGAAATTTTCATTGCACTTACGGACAGTGACATACGTCTTCTGGACAATTTGGTGGATAGTGGAGGCAATTTGACTCGCACCAATCATACATTCCAGGTACTAATCTGTATAGATACGTTGGCATGCAAACTTGGGATCTGTAAAAATTTGAGGAAAGGTTACAAGGTATTAAACATTTTTTTAAAATTAAATTTAAATTAAATTTTTTTAAATGTACCTGATTATCAAGGGGAATATTTCTTTTGACGAGTCACATCCCCTATAGTAGAGAAGGAATGGGTTGTCAGGCCTAACAAATAATGGTGGTACTCCACCTGTGCTAGTAACTATGCTAACGTCTGCACAATTTCTAAAAGTTTCCGCTCTACCACATCCAACAGCCTCTGTACCATTTTCACACGTTCCCCACATATTTCCTATTTTGGATTAAAATCAATTTCAATATTTCGAAATGATTTTGTATAGTTAAACAATTTTATACAATAGTTTTATACCTGTATAGTAATTCCACTGAATAACACATTGGGAGCAAGTAATATAGGGTGGTAAGACCACTTTGTATCGAAAAATGGCCTGTTTCGCCGTATCAGGTGGAATTTCAAATCTGACGTCATTGGTATCAGAAACGTAGAGAGGATGTCTGTAAAATTAAATTTGCAATAATTCTAGGTATTCTCTTTTTTTTTTTTTATATATTATTCATTACCTGTCGAAGCATTCTTGAGTTGATTCTTGAAAAGGATTGTTATTGGGGCAGAGGTACATCTCGAAATATCCTTGGTGATTGGATGTCAGTTCTACTTCCACATCGATTTTCTGATGAAACAATGGTAAGCAATTGCATACTTATAAATTAATAAGTTTGCAGAATTTAGTACTTATAAAATTTTATTTGCAGGATACCTACCTCGCCGACAGTGTAGCGCCTGACAATCGTCCCTTTTGCGTATTCACCTCCAGCTTCATGAGGTTTTGGATCTTCTAAATGGTAGGCATCACCGCAAATTCCGCATTTTCCTTGATTCTGCTCCCATTGGACTAATCCAGATAATAGAAATTTACAAAAGATAAACTTTTATATTTTATTTTTAATTTTTTATTAAATTTACTTTATTTGAAAGCTGTCCTAATTTTATTATATTGGCAGTCAATCACAGGCCGTCACCTGTTCACCTTCTGAATTCTTTGAAATCGTTTCAAATTATTTAAAAACATTTAAAATCTTGCAATACCTTGAAATTTCTTTAAATCATTTGCAATCTCTAAGCATCCTTTTTAATATTTTTAAATCACTTTTAAAATCCCTTTAAATTCCTTAAAACCACTTAAAATATCTCTTTTTGGGTTTAAAACGATGTTTACACCTTTTTTATTTTTCATTCCCGTAGGGATTCTTGATAACCCAAATGACCAATCATCAATTAACAATCTTACAGGCACAATAATTGGTCAATTTTTTCGTATTCTGTTCCAGTTTCGCGACGACCGATCGAAAACATTTTAGTGAAAGGTTTCCCAAATGACGAACCTGCGTACCCGCCACAGAAAAGCTCGTTGTCGTTGTAATTGACGGGATTTGGAAAGCCAAATCGCCACATGCTGTTACGAGCGGGCGGATCCATCAATCTTCCATGGCCAGACACGCGAGCCTCCTGCAGCACCTTGAAGAAAAAAGAGAAGTTTTACGACCTGGGAGTTTGATTGAAAAAACTGCACACACCTCGTTCTTTCTTTGTGGAGAGTGACTTAATTTCAGGGAAAAAACGAGAGTAGTGACTGTAATCGGAACAGCGAAAGGGACTGGCTAAGAAGTCGCTTTCGTCGAATCCACAATCTTGAGGGTCACGTAAAGTGCATAATGAAGGAAATTTTACTTTCTTCAAGGTGTCTGATGTGAGAATTCGTCGGACTCACCTGTATAAAGAACCATATTGACAAAAGGTACACGTCCCGATATTTGTACCTCGTTATCATAATTCTGAAACAAAAGTTGTAACAAATTACTATATTAAGGTTTTTACAACATTGGACTGAAGTTTCAGATGTTTAGTCTGACGAATTTTTTTTTCTTTCGATTTTTTTTTGTTTACAATATCCAAAAAATAGAAACCGAGGTACAAAAATCATTTTGTTAAATAAAAATTAAAAAAAAAAAACAGTTAAAACTGAAAATCTGCCGCAAAAAAGAATTTTTAAGAGTATCTTTTGTTATAGTTCATTTTTTTAAACACTAAAGTTCCATTAATAAATAAAAACAAAAACGGTTTTGGTTCTATGTTTAGGACGTTATAAACTAAAAAATTGAAAAAAAAAATTGTCTGAAGAGACGTCTGAAACTTGAGTAAAATTTTTACAACTGAAAATCATTTTATGCAAAACATACTTAAAGTAGAAAAAATTACATACTTTAAAGAGGGAAAAAAATTTGATTATATTTATTAAGTAAACTAAAGAAATCTAATGTAGATGTTAGCATTTGCGTCCAACCCACTTAATAACTAGTTTTTATTTAATTTTCATTTTTATGGAATTATAGTTCATTGATACTGATAATGAAAAATTTACTAATTCTTTGCAAGATATTCCATCCAATTTATTTACTTCGACAAGTTGATTAAAAAGTAATTCTCCACTGTTGACAAATTGAACGTTTATTTGGCAGATACTTTATATAATAAATGTAATTGGACCTGCAAATGAAACATGAAGGAATCGAAGCGACTTCGAATTAAATTCCGGTTTTTATATACTGTCTCCCTGAAAGTGACTCGTTCCGAAATGTGTCTGAGAATTTTACAAATGAATTTAATATTTTTACAAGGGCTAACTGAATCTGATTTAATTTAAAAGATTTTTGATGTTTTAACTGCGGTTCATTGTAGAATGTAGAGCAATCTCATTTTAAAAGATTTCAAGGGATTTTAACAGATTTAAAATATTTCAAAGAATTTTAGAGGATTTCAATGAATTAAAAAATTTTATTCGGTTTAATAGGGTGTCAAGGGATTTTATCAAATTTCAAGAGATTGCGAGGGATTTTATAGTATTTTAAGGTGTTGTAAAGAGTTTTGTAGGTTTCTAACAGATTTCAAGAGTTTTAAAATTAATTCAATAGATTTCGATTATTTCATAGGTTTTCAAAGAATTTTAGGGATTTCAAATGATTTCTAGAGAACTTTACGGAATAAATTAAATAAAATTCCATTCAATAGGCATATTATCGAGCTCTACAACTTTTGTTTGAAGAAAATAATTATAGAAGAATTATTATAGGAAAACCAGTATAGAAAAATGATGAATATTTTAATATTATTTATTTCTATATATATATTTTTTTTTTTTTTTTTGTATAATTTCCTCAGGATTATAAGGAAATCTCTATAGGAAAATCAGTATAGAAAAAAAATATATTCAAATCATTATAGAGAAAAATATTATACAATAGTCATTATAGACAAAAATTACAGAAAATTATTTTTTATTCCTTATACTTTTCTCGCGATTATCCGAAAATAATTGCAAAAAAATTAACAATGTTTTAATATTATTTATTTCTGTAATTATTTTTCTAAAATAATTTTCCTATAATTGTATCCCTTTAATCGCGAAAAAATTATTAAAAAATCATTATAGGCCTATATTGATTTTCCTATAATTTTTTTCCCAAGGGGTGGTACGTAATTTATAGATGGCCCATAAAATATCAAGAAAAATTTAAACCTTGAGTAAGAGTGATTCTTGTGATTAAGTCTTTAAAACTTTTTGGAAATGGAAGAAGTTGTTGAATCCATTAGCTGGCCCTGCGAAAGGTGCCGATTACAGTTATGCGGAACCCGAATGATCCATTAGATAATTGAGGACATTGTAAAGGTAAACGACACGCATGTCATGTTGTCAAGATCTATGTCTGTGTGATAATGATTTTATGTTCGTTATCGACACGTTCTCTCATGCATAATACAAGCCGGGATATTAAGATTTGAGTACCATGAGCGAATTGCGGGTGACTGCCCTTGACTTAGCTAATTCCAAGGTTTCCATACGAAGTATATGTGAAATTACGTAAGAAATTGAACACGTATAATGCCAAATAGGTCGTTACGATAATAGTATTAGGCTCACGCCTTGCAAGACTTTTTTTTTTAAATTGAATCTTCATTAGTAAATTTAAATTTATCCTTTCGTCTCTTAATTTAACTATTTTACAAAGTAATTTTGATCTGTACCTTGAAAAAGTCGTGATGTGAAAAAAAGAACCAAAAAATTGCAAAGGACTAAAATTTTTATTTTTGTAAAATTCAAGGTTGATTGTCACGAAGGAGTAAAGAGACAGTCTGCTTTGGATTCGAATGACCTTGCGAAAAAAATTAAGTAACTTGTAAAAAACGGTTAGGATTAAAAAGGTGTATAAATTTCAATTTAAAAAATGGCTATACAGAGGTGTTCATAAGATAATTTGAGATCTCTTCCTATTGATAGCCAGAAGCCTCGGGGAGTTTAGGGAGTGTCTATTTTAATCAGACATTGTTTTAATTACGGAATATTTAAATTACAGGTCAAAGACCTGATCAGTGAATCAACTTTGGTTTCTAAAGTTTACGTTTTGAAGAAATCGGATGTAATGGATGCAATATTTGAATTAATTGTAATTTCGTTTAGCCTTTAAAATTGTGTAATAGTAATAATAGTAATAATGTAATAATGTAATAAAAGCGCATTTTCGTTTAATTGCGACTATCCTTATCGTAAAGAAGTGGTTTTGTAATCTCAACACGTTCAAGTTCACTTTATATATAGTATCGTTTCTTCTGATGACTTATATTTGTAATCCGAAAACGATTGCAATAAAATAATATATAGTCTGTGGTTAACTAAATTTAACGGTTTCTTTAACTCAAAACAGTTATTAAGGTGTATGCGAAAACAACGGATTATTTTTTGATTAACAAAGATTTAAATATAATTTAAAGGGTAAATGCGAAATTTAAATATACCCGATTCAAATTTAATATCTCGTTGGCCTCGGATAACAATAATAAAGATGCGACTAACAAATTCTCATCTTGATCACGTTTTTATCACCACTATTGAAAAAAATTTTTCCTGTTCTCAATCTTATTTTGTCTTTTTAATAATCTGCATAAATTGTTATAACAGTTTATAACTGATAAAGGCGAGGTGTAGGAAAAATTGCGGGACGATTTGCAATATTTAAATGGTGCGACTTTTCGGTTACTGTGGTTGGTCCACTCCATCAAGGACCTTAGCAAGGATTTTTTTGCTCCCTTTTCTGCATGTCAATGTCCTTAAAAAACATCAGTGGTCGGGGTAAGCCGGATGATGGGAACAAAGACAAACTGCATCGAACACATGCCAAAAGGACGAGTCATAAGTGGTTTAACATTAACTATCATCTTGACATCCGTGTCATAAGACAAGTCAATATGTCTATATGGATACACAAATATTTCTTCAACCGAATTATTCGCTTGATTTCAGCTAGAAAAAATTGAATAAACATCGAACAGTAATGGGAGATATGTATGCTTATTATTAGCACCTGATCATTCTAATCAAGAGTTCAAAATTCTAAACAATCGGGTCGTTTATCAACCTTTTTAATTATAGGGTAGTTTGCAGTTTATCGTTAAATAGTTTAATATCACCCAGAAAACAGTTTCTTTGAATCAAAGAAAAAATGTATTTGAATTAAAAAAAGCTTTTTGATTCAGAGAAATTCTTTCTTTACTTAAAAACAATATTTCTTCATATTAAATAAAATTTCTTGAAATCAAAAACATTTTTTCTTTCACCATATACTTATCAAAGAAATGTTTCTTTGATTCAAAGAAACAGTTTTCTGGGTGTAGTTAAATAGTTAAATAGCTTTACAAATATCACACAGTTATCCAAAATTAATGTGGTTTCAAATAACTCATTAAAAACAAATTTTTTATGATATTATAATTTCAATCATACTTCAGTATGCTAATAAATATGGTGCACAAACATATTGTTTAAAAACTTTACTGTCCATTAACTTAATGTTGCTGTAATTAAAAAATACTGCTGACACTTGGCATTATAAAAAGTCCAATTTACATACATTCCCAGTGAAATAGTACATGCTAGAATTTTGGGTAACAACTAGTTTGAGGATACCGAACGAGTTTGACATCAGTTTGAATTTCTAATGACGAGATCCAAAAAGTTGTGTTAATATGAACAGGATTAGTCAGATAATTTAATTTAGGAGGTAGTTTTTAAATAAAACGAAAATAGTGTTGAGTGGTTTCATTTAGAACGGTTTTTAATTAACATTAATTAAATATTATAGTCATCAAATAATAATAATAATAATAATAATAATAATACTTCTTTTAATCAAAAAAACTCTCTTTGATTTTTAGAAATATGGTAAAAAAATCATAAAATATGAAGCACCCATTTTTCATCAACAGGATAAAATGATCTTTTAAAATAATTTTAATTAAACTAATTTGAGTTAAATTAATTTTTATTTTATTTTAATTCTTAAATCTTTTTACGTCAACATATAGTCAATGTAATAAAAGAATAGATGAAAAAAATCAATTTTATTAGAAAACTAATGATTAATATTGCTAATAAATTAATTGTGTTAATTATAATAGAAATTAAAATTTACTCGCAAAAAGTGTTATTCATTCTAAATCAAGAAATCTGCTTTTTCTGAAAACTGATCTCTTTTTATGAGTTCTTTGATAAAAGAAAATGTGAGTAATTTAAGTCAAAATTTTAATTTGTAGACGCAACTTAACGGTAATATAACATGAGATACTTACAAATTGATACGTGATTAGTTTGACAATTAAAAATTTGGATTAAGTAGGTGGGATCGATAGTCACGTCGAGTGCGTAGTTTTGCGACTGAACAATTCTCCGAAATATCTTTTAAGTCTGCATGCCAAATATACGTATTTGAATAACGATTATACAGTCCGGAGTGGAAGCCTACAAAGCACTGAATCTTTAAATCGAGACGGACCCCTTTAAGACCTACAGTGGTCGAAGAGGAGAAAGAAAACGTAAAGAGAAGGGTTTATAAAGAGGAATAAAGAGGAAGTCGAAAGAGGCAACGGAAGCCTTTCGATTCTGATCTGAAAAACTGACAGGTGGTTGCGATGTTGCTGGTTATTGAATAATAATCAATATATTAATTTCTCAAATCTTTATGTATTCTGGTTTTCCAATTTCCAGTAAGAAAAGCCTCATTTAGTATCCCAAAAGTACGTAATATTGCAGGAATGTTGTTAAAATGTTACTGACATATTGATAAATGTTTAAACAGCATAAAGATTTATTACATGCAATTTCATAATTTGTGTCACTTTAGCTTCCTAAATATGTTTTTAATTGATGATTCATATCTATCGAAGAATAGTATTTTAATATAAGTATGTTTGATATTTTAAATTTACCGCGAAAATTTTGTTAGTTTGCAGTGGTTTGCACTTTGCAGCGCATTCCGCATTGCTGCCTGTAGATGTAGTCTGTACTCCTGTAGTGCTGGCAAGTGCTGGTGACTGGTGTCTGGTGAATGCTGGTGCTGGCATCGAAAGTAATGGTGATTATGGTGATTAACATCATTAACATTTACCTTACCACATTTACACTGATTACCATATGAAGTGCGATATCTTAAATTAA
>JAUEJJ010000046.1:12245619-12261260 GCA_032164275.1 Synergus coniferae
ATGGTGATTAACATCATTAACATTTACCTTACCACATTTACACTGATTACCATATGAAGTGCGATATCTTAAATTAAATCTTATGTTCTCCATATAGTTTTGGTTTATTTTTGACACGGTTGACATTATTGACAACTGTTGTCAACAACTGGTTAACAATTATAATTATTGTCAACATCAATAATAATTGTGTCTAATATGTTATCGTCTTTTTTTTTATCACGAGAGATTGATGGAATGATTGATACTTATATGATCTTAGAAACAGAGTTAGAAATATAAAATGGAATTAAAGGAAAGTTCATGGTCCTTTGAAGAGATTATAATATCAAAGAGGAAAAAGAGAAGAGGCGGATCAATCAGATGATAAAAATCTGCATCTGGAACATCAAGCAAGTCATAACAACTACAGCATTCGGATAAATGTCAAAATTTATAAATACTCTTGTTTGCACCGTGTTCATAAACGATAAACAAATTTAACTTTGATGATGTATTTAATACACAAAATAGACAATGTATAAGGACAACAGTAAATATATTGAAATTTTGTTATTTTTTATATAGATCTTCGTTTATTATTTTTATGATTATAGATCATATTGAGCATTTTAAGAGTGTTTTGTATCGAAGATGTCAAACTTACAAATTCGATTTCTTCGTTTTACTTCATAAATATTATAATTAGATTTTTTTCATTCTGTCGTATAGCTACTCATTTTGTATATACTTTACGCAAAAACCAGAACAAAGTGAAAAAGAAGACGAGAGGCCCATAGCCAAAAAAGAAGACATGTCCGGATAAATCCGGAGAGATGGTCACCCTAATGTTTACGAATTATAAATTACAAATGCATAATTCCAGATGATTCCAAAGTTGTGTCACATTCGTCAGAGTCAAGTGAATCTGATTCTGATTCTGAATCTATGTAATTCTGAAGTGAATGATGATCAAAGCCTTTTGTACAAATAAGAATAAAAAAGAAAAAAGCTTTATTGAAAAGGGGTGACACCTCCAAGACATTTTTGAGGACTTAGAAGCTCGACTAAAAGAGCTGGAAAGAGTCTCACAATATATTTTTTATCGGCGCAGCTCACATGGGATAGAGAGCAAGAAAGCTAAAAATCTAAAGAAGACATTTCTTCCAAGACTGAAGTATTATACCATTACATATGCTTGTGATTCAGGAGGAAAGAATTTTAAAACACAGTCAACAGGAAAAAGGAGAACCTGGTAAATCGTTTTTCATGAAATCATACATTTTTGTAAGATTTAAGGGCGCTGAAATGTTCAAGTACACCTCATTTCAGTCTCGCCTTTTTTAGTGATTAAAATGCACAAATGTTGGGAAAAATAGTAAATTATTTATTAAGAAAATAAAATAAACTTCCACTTTTCCCTTTTTGATAAACAATTTTTGACAAACAATATGATAACTATTATAATTTATATAATAGAACTATAGTACTGCTATCTCAGTCTTATAATAAAGAATTTTGTTATTTACCAAAGTTTTAATTAACTTAAAGACTCATTTTAATGACTTGCTTAACATTTTCATTGTAGTACTTCACAAAAAGGTTGTAAAGCTTCCTTCGTGGTAACTGTAACAAAAAATGGAAAAGCTTTAGAAGTGAAAGAAGTTAACTTAAAGCATAATCATGAGTATTATCAGGTATGTTGCTTTCACTAAATTTTCATTTGGCGAGTACATATTTAATTTTCTTTCCCTCTTAATTATATAGGTGAAAATAATTCAGCAATTTTTATTTTTGTTTTTTTTTTTTTGCAAGCTAAATTGACGACCATAACTCTAGGCTAAAGAGTTTAAGCAAAGATGATGAATTTGAAATTTCGTATTTATTAAACTTTACCTCTGATAAAAAAAGATAAAAGAATACTTTCGGAGAAAGACAGGTAAAGTTATTTCGTACAAAGATATTGAAAATGTTGCTGCAAAACTGAGAAAGGGCACGAACAATGAAATGGGCAAAGCGGCCGATGAATTAAAGTACACCTATAGTAAGTATCTTGTGTAAAAATGAAGTCGAATTTTTGGAGAATAACTTAGTTCTGAAAAAGTGATACGTAGTAAAAAAAAACACTTTTTACAGATTCTTTAAGCTTCGACCATCATTCATCAAATCTAATGGATTCCTTAGATAAAAGTATTTGATTTCACTAATTCTCTTGAAACAAGTATTTGTATTTTGTCACTTCGAACAACTTCGAAGTTGATTTCGAGTGTAAGGTAAACAAAATTTGTATGTAAAAATGAATAAAGTATTTTAAACGAATGATAAATATGAACAAGGATTTTTATTTCGATTAAAATAAAATTGCATTTTGAATATATCATTCTTTTTTTAAATCGTTTAAAATTTCCCGCGAGAATTTTTATTACCGCCTCTCCGTAGTGAAACATGATTGGTGGATTTAAAATACCAATCGCAGTGAAATGTGCTAAGCTTTATGCTTTATGTAAAAGCAGCGCAAGTCTTATGAACCATACATAATATCTTTTGACCAATCTCTGACTCTGCTCTGACCATGATGGCATGATACCAACCAGAGAATACCAACCATACGTACTTATGACGCTTATGACTTTTTAGTCATTTTTAGTTGAGTCTTATGACAGCTTATGAAGAAACGTCGTGACGCGTGACCAGTCGTGACAACCAGTGACAACTGACAAGTAGTGAAACAGTGAAGTATAATGAAGTGACTGGCGACATTTTAAACGTCATATTAGATTCTACAACTTAAAAATTTATAATTGCAATTGCTCGTAATAATCTGATTCTCAGCATCGTTTTCGTGAACAGTATTCCGCAATGGTTCAAACATACCAATCCCCTGTTCGGGTCTACAAACACCCTTTCGCACTTGTCATGATGGTATGTTTATATTGAATCTTTACGCTCATATTAAATATTCATCGCTTGGCATTCACCTACTTTCTAAACGTGTCTCCACTCTCTTGAACCATATTTGAATATCAATAAACAAAGGTACTAACATTGTTGGCATTGTCTTTTTTTTTTTTTTTTATAAAAGATTGCATTCATTCTGTCAAAAGTGAAGGAAATTGGTACTCAGAAAAGTTAAAAGTTGGTCTAAAAATAATAATCATAGTATGCGTGGGTGGTAGTAGGATTTTTCCTCTGTATTGTAGCGTACTCTCGCATACTTTTATTATTTAATTTTTTTATTAGTCTGCTACTTACTTTAATGAACGTGCGAAAGACAAATTGCTCTTACAATTAGCTCTTACAATTAGCTCTTCTTATACAAGTAATGTTTCTCGAGGTTATCACGTGTCTTTTAAGTGTCACAGAAACTCGTCCAACGAGTTTGACATTGCTGGAAACTATTCCACTACAAGAATCAATATTTCGATTTTCTTTAATCTTAATGTTCCTACCCTGAGTTCAAAGCTAAAGTTAATGATTTTACAAATTTAACAAGAGCCTTGTCTTGGTTTACATTTTCTTTTAATTATTAATTAACTAAAATTATTATTTGCACTTGAATAAAATAACTTTTAATTTGATTGTTAAAAATCGTGTATTGTTAGAAAAAATGCAGTATTAAACAGAGTTTCTGGATAATTGGCGAACTTTTTTAACGACAGCAATTGTATAGCTTTGTCAGTATTATTTATAACTTAAAGAATATTCGGTACATGCAAAAACGGTTCTTCATAATAATGAAAAACTTTTTATCTACTAGTGCTTAAAAATTATTTAATATAAATTTGTTTAATCAATGAATTTATTGTTAAAGACATTTTAGTATTAAATGCGAAATACAAAATTTTAGAATTAGTTGAATATTTATATGTTAAATATTTATGTATTAAATAACTAGTGTAAATGTTTCAGGCATATGAACGACGTTTTCCAACTTGCCCACAAATTCCAGTCTTTGTGGGTTGCGAAGTAACTTTAGATGAAGAAAGTCAAGGTGGGGCATTCAGAACGACAGAGCGAAGATGCAAATTAAATGTGGATGCACCTTATATTCTAAAGAAGGTACTTTTATGTTTATAATTAGTTATAATATATTTTCTTAATTAAACATTTATAGTTAAAAACATTATTAGATTAACTTTATAGGCGTTGGGTCATGTTCAAACATCAAAATTTCATTTACTTCTTTTATTCAACAAATATTATAATTAGATATTTTTTCGCTCTATAGCGCTTTTCTTTTTTGAATTCGAAATTTCTCTATAGAGCGAAAAAATATTTCATATTAATATTATCTGCAAAAAACAAGGAATTCGAAAACTTTCCTCAAAATATAAACTTTTCATTTTTCACAAAAAATACTGAATCTATACACTTTCTCGTTCTGGGCGCATAATTCTATAAAAAATTAAGTACTGCTATAGAATGAAAAAACATTAAATTATAATATTTGTTGAGTAAAACTAGGAAATTGACTTTTGAGATTAGAACTTGGATCCAGCGCCCTTAGCACAAATATTTGATTGTTTATTGACAGTAGCCGGTGAAAATTAATGTAATAATTCAATTGCAGATAATAGGTGTAGACTTTATATACTTTATTCAGAGAAACGTCCTAGACCGTCGCAACAGTATTTTAGAAATTGAGGCGTACAATGAAAGTTTTGCATCGAAAGTTACTGTTCTAGAAAAGTGTAGATACTTTGTAAGTATGATTAATTATTTATGATTTTTATTAAGCAGGAAAAAGCTTTTTTAATAACAAGAACACAAATTGCAATGTAGATTCATCCAGAAAATCCAGAATGGACATGCTTCGAACAGACTGCTAGTCTGGATATCAAGAACTTTTTTGGATTTGAGAATTCAATGGAAAAGTTAGCAATGAAGCAATATGCACAAAATATTGCGAAGGTATATATTTAATTTAGAAACATCGTTCAAATTAGATTTGTTCAAACTAAAATATTCAAATTTATCATTAAGTTTGAAAAAAAAATTACAATTGGACCATTAAAATATTTCAGGGGAAAGAGATCATAGAGTATTTTATCAACCAGCTGAAAGAAGATGGTATTACTTATGTAGCTCCTTGGGTACCTCCAGGAAACGTAGCTTCTCCAGTAGATGAAAAATCGTACGTTATTTAAATAATTATTATTCATAAAGTTATTCTTTTAAATATTATATTTTTAATATCATATTCTTTAGATGCTTGGAAGAAATCAAAGAACCATCATTACCGAAAGAAGCGTCTTCATTAGACACAAAATTACCCAGTACTCGAGGTATGCGAAATCTCTCCCGATGCTTATTAGTTAGAAGACATTCGATACCTAGTCTTGCAAATTTTTACGCATAATATTTTGTTCTAGATATGCAACTGTCTTCGGATTATATAGAAAGATATCTAGGAAAATTGGATATGATGCAAGAAAGTTGCCTAGTGCAAGTAAGACACAGTATAGAAGAATTGAGAGGTAGTTCGGTGCCAGGAGATGCGACTTTACTTCGTTTTTTGCGTGCCAGTGAATTTTCAGTGGAGAAAGCAAAGGAAATGTTGACTCAGTCTCTTCATTGGAGAAAGAAGTACCAGATAGATAAACTTTTGGAAGATTACGAAATGCCACAAGTTGTCAAGGACTATTTTCCTGGTGGTTGGCATCATTTTGACAAAGGTGATGCGAAAATCAATGTAAAAGCTATCTAAATATTAATATATATAATATTTAAGAAAAGCCTTGCTAATAGTTGTTGATTTCTTTTTTTACAGAGGGCCGTCCACTTTACATTTTGAGACTTGGGCAGATGGATGTTAAAGGGCTGCTTAAGTCAATTGGAGAAGATGAATTGCTTTTACTTGTAAGTGAAAGCATTTAGTTGATAATTAAATAAAAATATAGATTTGTTTCATTGACTTAATTTAATGTTTTAGGCTTTACATATCTGCGAAGAAGGTCTGCAATTGATGGATGAGGCGACCAATGTGTGGGACCATCCAGTTTCTCAGTGGACTATTCTTATAGATTTGGAGGGATTAAATATGCGACATCTGTGGAGGCCTGGAATTAAAGTTGGTATTCATATATGTTTGGAAGGTGATAGTATTAGGTTTTATTTTGGAGAGCAGATTTGCATTTAAAAAAAATTTTGCAGGCACTTCTACGCATAATCGAGATCGTGGAAGCAAATTATCCAGAGACCATGGGAAGAGTTTTAATAATGCGGGCACCTAGATGTTTCCCTATTTTGTGGACTTTAATCAGCACCTTCATCCGTAAGAAACATTATTAATCACTCGTTATTTAACCAACTTGAAAGCTATATTTTAAACCCGTAATATTGCCAGTTTTCTTGTGCAAGATTATAATCACACACTAGTTAAATATATACTTTAATTTTAGACGAAAATACACGGAACAAATTTATATTCTACTGTGGTACTGATTATCAAGAACCGGGCACTGGAGGTCTCAGTGATTATATTGATGAACAGTTTATTCCTGATTTTTTGGGCGGATCGTCAGAGGTGAGATAAAAATCTGAAATGAAAATAGTTATTATCTCAGTAAAAGTATATTCGTTCTCTATTATTATAAATTGCCTTTACATTTTTAAAGCATTTATTGCTCAAAAGGTTTTTTCCTAACAAAAAATTGTCTTTATTGATTGTTTAGTTAGACTTTTTTTCTTTAGACTTTTTTAAAATGTTGAATTCATCTTTGTTACATTATCAAAATTTAATTTTGTATGAATAACAAATTTATTGGATAGCAGGGAGGTTTTTGTGAAGTATATGGTATGGTACCTCGACGCTTTTACATTTTTGAAGAGACCGACGATGTAAGATTAACAAAATTGGTGTTTGCCTACGTTGTGCAGCTTACCTTGCCTTCAATCACATGCAAATTACGTGTTTCAACAAATTCTATGAATTATGTGAAGTCTCTCACTAAGTAGTGAAGCACAACATTACCTTTCTGAAATCAAAACAAAGTTTAGAAATCTAGAAGATTGACAGTTTTTTATTAGAATTATACGATCAAACGAACTTACCTTAGTGAAGTTCGATCGTAATTATACGATGTGTCTCGTCCTCAAGATCACTTGTAGACTTGTAGTAGCGCTAGCTGCTCGGTTATGACAACAAATTTTAAAAGGAAAACCGAGCAGCTAGCGCTACTACAAGTGATCTTGAGGACGAGACACTTAAATATAATCAATGTTATGTAATAACTGTCGATGTGTTTTCTCAATTGTCCGTTATTAATGTGAACAAGAAAAAAGACAATGCTTTTTTTAAGCCATAGATTTGAATATTAGATTGTTGATTAGTTTCTTGAACTTCTTTGTGTGCTATTGTATCGTTACATGCTTATTTGCAAATTAAAATTACATTGTTTATTCTATGTATACAATTAGGTAAAAGTTTATTCATTTCACAACAAAGTTAAAAGATACATCAGTTTTTGTTAAATTTCTAACAGTCAGCTTGATATTACTAAATAACATGAACACGTAACAAAATCTTATTTTGAAGTTGAAGAATTATTAATTAAAAAGAAAGTGTCACGGCCTATCATAAAATTAGACAGTGTGGAAATAGTTTATTACGAGCACTGAAAATTTCAAATATTTGAATCTCTCATGTTGTAAACTAATTTAAATAGGAATTTATTTTTGACACAATATTATTTGAATTCAGACTTACGTTATGGAAGGAGGAGTCGTACCGAAAAATCTATACAGAGTTGATTTGGAAGTTCCTTCCAGTGAGCACGAGCACAGCTTGTATCACTCAATTAGTCTTGGTCGTGGTCAAGTGCATAATGTTATCATACGCTCCAGTGACCCAGGAGCTGTGCTCACTTGGGACTTTGACGTTATGAGGCATAACGTGCTCTTTACGGTTTTGCACAAGGCAAACGATGGTAATAACTGCAAAGCAGGTATGTTTTAATAAAACACCAATTACTAATGTATGTGCATACAGGATATCAAGTTTTGATCCAAAAAAGTGTTTATAAAAAAACTAACGATATACGAACTATATTTTAGGAATGTTAACCGTACCATCGCACTTTGAATATGAAACTGGAACCAAAGAATGGAAGGAAGATCTTGATTGCATTAAAGTAGAGCCTAGTATCGTTTGTCATGATGGAGAAAGCATTCAAGTAATTATAGCCTTTGAAAATTGAATAGAGTTATTTTTTGCAAGTTGATGAAATTTTTTCGAAACTTACAAATAATATTCGACAGGGGACACATATAATGCAAGAACCAGGAACCTACATTCTCCAGTGGCAGAATCCGGAAGAAGGAGAGTTCCTGCCATCGATAAGTTCACATAAAGCACAGTTAATGTACTTTTATGAGACTTTGCCATCGGCAAATTACAGGTAGATATTTTTTTTTAATTTGAGAAAAAAAGGAAAAGTGAAAGAAAGAAAAATATGTTAAACTAATTTTTAAATTTCAGAGGATCAATGATGAGTCTTCAGTCAGCTGTGAGTGGTAGGTCAGTTGCAAGTTCTTCGTTGTCCAGATGAGAAGTAAATACATCTGCAAAGGCAGAACCATCAGAAGATCTAGAACATGACTGACGTGATGTGCACGCCAAATGACAAATAACCGGACCCAATTATAGTAGTTTTTAATATCCAAGAGCGACTTGCCCTTTTTTAAAAGAGCATAAAAGATTGAAATTCACTTGAAAATTGCAGTGAACGTGACGAAGAAACATACAAAATAGCCAAACGCTGTTAGCCAATTCTAGAATAAATAGACACTGTTAAATTAATAGAATCGTTGAAAAGTCTGTTAAAATGTAATAATGTTGCTGTCTTAAAAATTATTTTCATACACTGAAAAAGAATAGGCTGAAGGATACGATAATTTATCCATCAATATTGAAGCAAATCTGTCAATTCAGATTTTTCGACAACTTCCAGATCTAAGCATGACTTTTTAGGATTTTTTGTTGCTTTACGATTTAATTATTTACACTAGCCTACGTGTTAGTAGATTAGATCTTTATTATATTTCACTTGCTGTGCAATTAAGTAGTTAAATATCGATCGCTTTATGTAGAAGAGAATTGCATTTAATACTAAAAAATTAGGTGATGCAAGTAGTGATTAGCAGAATTCAACGAAAAATTAAGTACACGTAATCACAAAATGTAGTATAAAGAATATGCATCTTGACCTAAAGACGGCTACTATAATAGTTTCAGGAAAAAGGCCTGGCAAGAAAGTTCTTTTCAGCAAAACTATACAGATTTATATATGTAGGCAATTTTTATTATAATTTTTTTTATTTACCGTGTACACTGCTTTTTTACTGTGCCTTTTTCTTATAAATATGCAATTAAGATAAGCTATTTAGTACTTTGGATGAAAGATATGTCAATATACAAAAGCAATAGAGTGATTTAGGATTCGATGCTTGCATGAAGTCGATGCTAGTGAAATATACTCACAAGTGATATTATTTTTTAACTTTAATAGAAAAAAAGCATGCTATTTTTATCATTTGCAAATCACGGTACCTCTGTCATTTCTTCCAAAAGTGCTACAATTTATCCAGTAGAAACTAGCTTGAAATAAGTTTAAATGTCATCACTAATTAGCCAGTCCACTAATTAATAAGTCACAACTTAATCAATACCACCTAAATCACATTTACGTTTTAAAGTTTTTTTTTGAGAAACCCAGTGAATTATTGTTCTTGACAATCTTCAGCATTGTGCAAATTTTACTGTCCTCTATCAAAATGCTATTTACCGATATTTTGTAAAAATATATTTAATTCTTGATCTGCAGAAACATTTCATATTTACTGAGATTTTAAACTGAAAAGAGAAAACAATGCGTAAATTTTGATTGGATTTAAGATTTTTGTATTCAAAATGAAACGATCAATGATGTAATTAGAGTGAAAATGACTATGTTAATTTAAAAGATGTAGAAGTGAATTAGTTGTAAGTGTTATAAGTAATATCTGAAATGATATAACTAAGGGTAAGGAAGGGTGACGAGGTTGAGTTCTGATGTTTATAAGATTCCATACTAGCTTAATTTTATTTTAATTTTATTGCTTAATTTTTACCATTCATTATCAAGTGTAATAACACTATGGACCAATAATTTTCTTGTACAATGATTTTAATTGAAGAAAAAATTTCAATCATGTTAAAGGCATTTATTTAAGTATAATAAATATTACTTAATTTAAAAAAGAAATCAAGAACACATCACAATAAATGTAAAAAATAGGTTCTTTATTGTAAATATTTTACTAAATGAATGTTCTTTATTTAATTTATAATTTTAATAATTTTTTGCTTACCTCAGTTTGAAATAAAATGCAATACGATTTGATTTTTTTTTTTGATTTACCAAAGTATGATGGTAGGAATATAAAAAAAAAAATTTTGTATGTAGTATAATACACGCTTTTTTTTATTGACCTTGAATCAGAATTACAACTCGAGTTGTTAGAGCAAAAATTTACATCTACACATTTTTAATGTAAGTTTTAAGAGACAATTTTTTAAAATACTTTTAAGCAAGTATTTTGATAACTCCATGCATGATAGTGATGAAGCTACCTCTAAAAATGAGTTCATTATAAAAGGATATATGTAGATCAACGAAATGGAAGAGAAAAGTATTTGTTTGGATCTTACTTTTAAGCAAAGCATTTTCTTTTTTCAATTTTAGTTTGTGTACTTTTATGTAGTCAAGTTTTATTTAAGATAATGGGATCTATTTTCCTAATGAAGAATATATAAATAAGTTATACTACAGGTGTAAGTGTAGAAATGTACATAATACAAAATTATCTATTACAAAAGTGTACGAAATGAATTTACAAGTTTTTTAAAACTATTTGCAGATTAGAAAATTTAATAATGTATCTATTCTTTGAAATAGCTTGTACACACCAAATTACTGAATCAAATGTTCGGCGTGTGGCGTAATAATCTCGTTATGTAGTTTTGATGAAATTCGTTGTATGTATTAGAAAAATTATGTACAATGATTAAATATAGTGTATCTAGAGTGTTCCACAATTAAGTGCAAATCTTTTTTTTTCTTTGAATCCTTTTTCGAATACAAAGTAAAATACAAGTCTGGAATTTATGAAGAATAACATTTTTTTTATAAGAATTAATTAGTCTATTATTTAATTAAGTATAAAATTAAAAATTACAGTTTTGTACAGTATAATACACGTTTATCTTCTTTTGAAGCCATATTTTTTTCGTTCATAAAACAGATCAGTTTTCGATGAGCCAAGATTTACAATCTTAGGGCACCCATCTCTCTGAAAAAAATAAACGTTTTTAATAAAGTACATCTAATTTCCTTGAAATTTAAATACACAAATTGTTGCAACAATCGTGTGTTCATTCTCGGAATAAAGAAAAAATATACCTACATCTTTCTCTTGTATTGTACACTCTTTACAATAATAGGCGTCAGAAACCCCTGGACCTCCACAAATTACACACCTTCCCTGGTAAGAACCATAATTACACTCGTCACAAATTCGGACGAGCGTACACGGCCTCACATATGAATCGCATATCACGCATTTTCCATCACATTTCTCACATAAGCGCCCGATAGCTGTAAAAAAAATATTACAGTAAATACCTTAATGTATCAAATGTATTTTTGACATTAACGTTCGAAAAACGTTCGTCTATTTTATGCTGATTGGATTTTCAACTATTATTATATTATTTTAGCAGTGGAAATACATAACTCTAGTATTGAAAACTATTTATGATTATATTCCCTTGAATATTAATAGAAATATATATCAGTGGGGTGAATCAATAAATTCAGGTGTATATCAAATAATTGTAGCCCTGAAATAAATTATATATCTCAGATATTCAAAAACGTAAGGTGTCTGGTGACAATTGTCACCACAATCTTGGGGTGACAATATCTAAAGTCACTTGACCTATAAAAAGTGTGTCAATAATTACAAAAATTCGAAATTTTAAACAGATTTTTGAGTTTAAAACAAAATTTAAATGAGAAAAACAAAATTATTGGAAAATAATGAAGAGAATGATAAAAAATTAGAAGTTAGAATATACATACCGACGCCAGGCTGTTTTCTGCAGAAAATTAAGTCTGGATGATGTTTCGCCATTTCGAACTTCAATTGAAGCCAGTAGAAATGCACCTCGATATAAACAAAAATAAATTACGAGGACTATTAATTATAGTATCAACTTTTTTTAACCAAATCATAAATCACTAAAATCAGGCATCTGCATTTTGTTCAATTTTGTTGGTAGGAAGCCGCCATCTTGGAATGTGTAAAAATAGTAAAAATGAGCCGGAAGATTCCGAAGAAGCTCGAAGTTCCCGAAGAGTCCCGAGGAGATCCTAAAAAACATTTCACACGTAGAATTTTTGTGCAAATCTTTTGCATTTTTTATAAATGTGTACAAACTTTTTCTAACTTATTAATGAGTTTAATCAATTTAATTTTGTTAATCATACATTGTTTTCCCGGATGATACCATTTTTTCAACTGAAGGGGATGGGATGGAAAACCATCACCTTATTGGCCATGTTGGCTACACTGCGCGCGCTATAGAGAAACACAATTTTAAATATTATTACAGGAAAATTTTTTATTTAATTATACATAAAATTATTTTTAAAAAAACATTTGTTAAAAAGAATAATATTTTTTCTATCACTTATGTGTTTTCTAAAAGTGTATATGCCTAATTTTCAAATTAGCGCGCGCATTATAGCCAATGAGATAGGAATATCTCTTTCCAAGGCTCTTTATACTATCACCAGGAGGCGCTAGTGATGTCTTTGACAGAAAATCTTTGATTTTTCATCTTTGTAATTTGTACATATAGTTCCTGTTCTCTCACTGATCTCCTGCTGATCTCCACTCAAAACTTGTGTCTGCACGGAAGCAAGAGACTGATTTTTAACATACAATTCCAATCCTGATCATGTCTTCGGGTAAGTTTTACAATTCGTCGCAATAAAATCTCGTATTCTTCATCCTTCAAACTTGATTTTCCTCCCAAAAAGTTATTTTAGTCGAAGTTTCAAGGTTTAACCGCACACATAACCAAACATTGTGTAGTGCTTGCAGCATGCTTTCAATATTGCGATTATCATATCTTCGTGATCTCGCCCTTCATTGTTTTCTTCTATTCCAGGTAAAAAAGGGAAAAAAAGTAAAGGGAAAACATTGGCTCTTAATGATTTTTTGGCTGATACTCCCGGCGGTCTACCGAGTATACCGCTGAAATCAGCTAATTGGGCAGACGACATCGAGGATGAACATGGTATGTACCCTCAGAGTAATATTTTTTATTTTTTACGTAATAATATACTATAGCATCCTGGTAATTTATTTGTATTGGACTTTATTATAATTAACTTTGAGGTACGTTTAGTTCTAGTAAAGCATACCTACGTTGCATTCTTGGGTAAACTGAAAAATAGTAATAACTATGATTTTCTCAATGAAGCGTTCAAAAACAGGTATCCAGGATAGTTTGTAGTCATAATTGATTCTTAGGAAGATAACTTAAAATGAAAAGGAAATTCTATTGAAGAAAAGGGACTATATCCGTCCACTACAACAAATTATTCTTAAGAGCGTTGAATCTAGGTTCTAACTTTAAAATTCGAATTTTTCATTTTACCTCTAACTTTTATCGCTTTATATCCATAATCCTAAGTATTTGTAAAATCAGTTAGACTTGAACCCAACTCTTTAAGTCTTTAAATATCTGAAAAGAATAATGTCCACTCCTGTTATTATGTCACCAAAGATTGTGGTTTTTAGTCAAATAGCAGATTCGGTGAAGCTTCCCTTTGTACTTACTTAAATTCTACTACGTATAAACGACTTTCAATTCTATATTTTTCAACGTTCTAATTAAACAATTTTTCATGAAAAACTATATATTTCGAGGGATTGAAATCTCGTAAAATCAAATGTACACTTACATTGAAATGTCCTGAAATATCTAAAGTCACTTGAAGTGATTTGAATTTATATGAATTCACTTGAAGTAATTTGAATTCTCCGGAAGTCAATGAAATCTTCTGGAATCATTGAAATATCCTAAAATATCTTGAAGTCAGAAGTCGGTGTAGACTCGCTTAGTAGAGTTGTGCATCCCTCGATTTTTTTTTAATTTTTCCAAGACAATAATTTTTTTAAAACTGTAAATAGATGGGTATATGTCGAGGGCTAGCAAAGAGCCAGTCATCTTACCTACGGCTCCTCGCGCCGCTCGTGAGCCTGGATTTAATGAAGAAAACATCCCTACACATCCTCCATTTGTGGCTTATGTTTCAAATTTACCCTATGATATTGCTGAACAGGAGTTGGCAGATTTTTTTGAAAGAATGAATGTAAGTATTTAAAAAATGTTAAAACACTAAATATTGAATTTTAACTCTGGATGTACTTAATGTAAATGTTTCAGATTTCTAGTATGCGCCTTCCTAAAGAGTCCAACAAACTCAGAGGATATGGTTATGTTGAGTTTGAAAATCGACAGAGCTTGATTGATGCGCTGGCCATGACAGATGCGGTACGTTTTTCAGTTCTATCTTGTTTATTTGTTACTTATTGGTATGCATTGTATTAAACAATGTTTTTTTTTTAATTAGATGCTGCAAAGCAGACGCATCCGAATTGAAGTCTCTAACAGCAGCAATGATGAACGTCGTGGTGGTCGAATGGGAAGGGATAATCGCAGAGACGGTGGCTTTGAGGATTCCGAACTACGCACATCTGGTGATTGGAGAAGTGGTCCTAGGGACGATGGTCCCTCTGACGGTGATCGTTTTCGAGGCAGAGGAGGATTCGAAAACAGAGATCGGGATAGGGATCGAAAGGATGAACGAGAAGGCAAGTATATAAACAATGCTTTATTTAAAGCAGTTTTAACAGTTTTAACAGTTTTAACACTTTTAAAAATGATTTAACTTGTATACACTTGTCAATTTTATTTTAGTGTAAAGTATTTGTAAGAATTTTTGAAGGAAAAGAAAATTTTAAGTGATTTTCATTTTGAATCGCGTTATAAAATAATATTTTACTTTTAATTATTTTTAGAAATCGATAACACACCTGGTGCGTGGCGTTTAGGTGGTGATCGAGGACGACCTGCATTTAGAGAGAGGGGTGGTGAAGATCGCGAAAAAGATTGGGGGAGTTCTCGTTATGGTGGAGACAGAGGAAGTAGAGACAGAGATGGCGACCGGGATCGCGACAGGGGCGGAAGTGGATTTGGACCTCGTCGTAATTACGGTGGAGACTCTACCTGGGATAGAGATCGTACACAAAGGCCAAGTGCTTCAGAATGTGATTGTAAGTCTATTCGTAAAAAATTTTGAAAATTGGCTTAGTCAAACTTGCAAGAAAATATTTCTGAGGTAAAGAAACTCTAGAGTTGACTTAAGTGTCATCTAGATATAATGCTTGAGAAATTATGTTATCAGAGGTTTTTGCAAATTTCACTTATTGTTAAACACTAGAGATGCACAAGAGTTTTATTATTTTTGAGTACTGAATTCGAAAAATTGTGAATGTATATGTTAATGATTTCAGCTTCTGAACCTCGAATGCGAAAAAAATTAGTG